>BQNB010039954.1:0-47734 GCA_026074375.1 Tanacetum coccineum
AAAACCGAAAAAGAATAAACCTTTACGGGATTTTACAAAGTCAAGAAGTAACCGTGAGATGATGAACGTTTGTTGTTATGGTTTGTTGTTGTAAAGTTAATTGTTTAATAAGTCTAAGATATAGTCCAAGATGATTAGGGTCCAAGTTTGAATTGTCACGGAGGTTTGTTAAAGGAATTAATTAAGTCCAGGTGTTTGACCAAGCCTTTGCCAAGAATATACCAAACCGCTACCTAAATGTAGTAAACCGCTACCTGAGATAACCAAACCGCTGGCTAGACAATTTTAGCAAACCGCCACCCTTTGGCAAACCGCTGCGAATACAGTTTAATCAAACCACTACCTAGGTGGATCAAACTGCTGGCTTAATAATCTTGGTAAACCGCTATCAATGTTAACCCAAACCGCTGGCTGATAATTAGGTCCAAACCGCTACCTGAGTTGAATGACCAAATCGCTGTACTCGATAAACCGCTAGAAACTTAAGTGTACCAAACCGCTACCTAGTGGAAAAATTGGCAGAGTAACATTTAATATAGGCCAAGAAATAATCAAACCGCTGTGAACCTGTATAAACCGCTACTTGGAGGTTTGATCAAATCGCTACACTCTAAAATAGCTAAACCGCTACTAAAATTATATCAAACCGCCACCTAATAAGTTAAATAAGGTACGATTTTAAACCACTTATACAACCGCTGCTAGTACTATGAGCTTTGTTTGCTTGCAAGGACACGACTAGCAAACAAAACCAGTTTAACTTTAGCTAAAAATCAACAAACAAACAAATAACCATGTACATTCTTCCTCAAACCACTACCATGAACTTCCAAGGCAATATAAGCTTAAACGAGCCACTTAAGCTTCAGAATAAGCTCACTCATACATATAAGCCCTAAGGAAAGATGGGTGTACGGATTTAAATTAATAACATTAGTAAGAGACTTAATCTTGAAGACTTTCCTATGCGTTATAAGCCAAAAACATTCGAAAAGAGAAAGAAAAAAAACAAATGAACTATGTATGATTCCAAATAAGTTGTTTAAGCACACAATAAACTAGAGAGCTAGTACTTAAACAACTGAATAATCAAGAAACCATGACTCACTTTAAGCCGTGACCTAAAAGAAAGAAAAACAAGGACGAACGTGTTTAAGCAATAAGCCATGAATAAGCAAATCAAATCACTAGAGAACCTTGAGCTCTTGATACCACGTGTAACACTTATCAAATCACATACATACACACAAAATTACTTGAAGTTTTAGAGAGAGAGAGATAAGTTTAGAGAGAGAAATAACAAAAATAAAAGGGCTACACATTAAAGAGAAAAATTAGTTGTGTACATGGGCCGACATTGGGTTTAAGTGGGCTTCCAAGGCCGGCCCGGGTTGAGTATCAAATGGGTTAAAGCCCGTAACTAGGCCCAATTAACATTATAGAATTCCCGGGAACATATACTAGACTAATACAAGGTTCAGGAGTCATAATGACCATCACTTCACATAATGCTAGGTCTAACAAAAATACCCACAAACAAAAAATATTGTGGCTAAATAGTTAGCCTCAAAGATTATACCCATGTTCATAGACTTATGGGTAATTTGTGGCTATTTGCTAATTACCCATGGATTTAGGTTTTATACCCACGAATTTGGTCCATGGGTACTCGAGAGATTTCTTGTAGTGTGGTCAATATAAATTTCATTTTGCTTTAAATGCAATGAAGGTTAAAAATTCATTGGTCTTCATGAGCTTGATGTTATAACGGGTTTACTATTGTTCTTTGTACAAGCCAAAAACCATTTTTGAAGGTGAAATTATCGCATGTCACAACATTTTGATATCTTCACGTATTATGTTTGAACGTTACATGAAAAACGTACCACAATATTGCATATCCTTAATTATCGGCCGTTATGGATTTTCCGTGCGTGCACGGGTATTCGTCTAGTAATGCCATATATACCCATTTTAATCACAAAATTGGCCATATCTACCCATTTTACTAATTTATTTATTTTAATTCTTTTTGAAATCCTAACAATAATCAATTTAAGATGTGATGACTATTTTACCCTTATTAAAGGGCGGGAATACTCTCTCTATTTTAAGTCTAATTTAGCTTTAACATCAAAATTTTCCTACCACCATTCCAGTTGTCGATCAAAATCCAGCAAAACTAAAAGGTATACAACATAATTGCGGTCCATACCTAACTTCACAAATTTGAAAATGATGTTTCACGGCGTCAGAACATTATCAGTTTTTCATGTAACGCCTTTCATCAAATACAACATGTTGAAACTCTACCCAACAACACTGCATTCAGAAACGATAATAAGTTGTGTACAAACAAAATTAAAATTTCAATTTAAAGAATAGATTGATGCACAGATATGCTAATAATACCAACTATACTTCTCAAGTACGTCTCCTACTAAACATTCTTAGTTCCAATTCTAAAGGTATATAACATCAGCGGATAATTAGTGGGTGCATACCAACTATATTTCTCAAGTACGTCTCCTATTGCTCATGACTTTTTAAAACAATTTGAGTGTATTTGCTGGATAAGTAAGAGCTTGTTACGACGTATCACACATATTACAATTTTATAGTGTTCTAGTTTCTATTTTTCTGTGGTATGTGAGGTTTAACAAGTTAAATCACATACACGCAAGCTTACATATCATATTTCAATTGGTTACCGGAAAAGCTGAGGGTAGCAGTTTTGGTTTCGAAGGCTGCATTTCATTTTTTGAAGGTGTGTTCTTAGTACGTATTTAGTAATATATGCAGCTCTTTAGCTATTCCATCACATAGTGCCGTTTTTTCTTATTGGCTTCCTTTTCATGATATAAAGAGTGCATGGGTACAACCAGAAACAGATGACTGCACAGTACCGGATGAAGTCAAAGCCGCTGGTTTTGACATCTGTGCTGATAAAGTTGGTTCCATTGTCGAATCCATGACCCCAAAAGGCTAAAATATCATGGTGGAGTAGATGGTATCGCAAAAAAAACTCAAGACATCAACAAGTGATGGACTTTCCAATGAAGGGTTGAGGCGCAGACAAGAACTTTTTGGAATCAACAATTTCACCGAGACTGCACAGAAAAGCTTTTGGGTGTTCGTATGGGATGTCCTTCATGATATGACATTGATGGTCCTTGGATCGTGCGCCTTTGTCTCTTTAATTGTTGGAATAGCAATTGAAGGCTGGCCTAAATGTGCTCATGATGGTCTTGGAATTGCAGCAAGTATATTGTTGGTTGTTTATGTAACAGCAACAAGCGATTATCGTCAATCTTTACAATTCAAAGACTTAGATAAGGAAAAAAAGAAAATATCCATTCAAGTTACAAGAAACGCATTCAGATAAAAGTTATCGATATATGAGCTACTCGTTGATGATGTTTTACATCTTGCTATAGGAGATTAAGTCCCTGCATATGGGCTTTTTCTTTCAAGGTTTTCCCTCTTTAACTCCAAAGTATATATAACAGCAATGGTCTCGCCATCCTTGAATCTTATTCATTAAAAAACATTCAAGGTAAGAAGATAATTTATTCATAGTAAGGATATATACACCTGAAGAGTTCCATCCAAAATCATCTTCCCTTATGCTCAATTTCAGCCAATGTATTTTGAGCAGCTGTGACGTTATGTGTGTTGATAACTAATTTTATAACTAATTTTGTCTTCAGGGGTGTTTGGATGTGTGATTCAAACACACATAACATCTAAACTGAATTGGGATAACTAGTTTTATAAAGCGTTACGTTATGTCTTTCGAATAATTGTGTCATTTAAAGACTAGTTTTATACACATATAAGGTCATAGGCTCATAGCTAATTCGAAATGTCACAACTATTCAAAATGTCATAACTATGTCTTTTGAAATGTCTTTCGAAATGTGACAACTATTCGAAAGACATAATTTTTGTCGGTGTCAATACTAATTTTATAGCTAATTATGTTTTCAGGGGTGTTTGGATATTTCAAAAGTGACTATTATGACTTGAAATATCACAGATTCACAGTAATACATGATCACTTTTACCAAACCCAGTTATTTTGTTCTAATATGATTTAAGTTTAAAATGCAAGTCTAAAGTCTAAACTTGAAAATTGAAATATCATCATCATTTCTTGCATAGCTAGAAGCTAGATGATTAGATCACGCCTAATTTCACTCTTTATATTCTCGAACGTCCAAAGTACCATCACTACCATACCCAATTTAATTTATCTTCCATTCAAAGATCTTCTCTCTTCATGCCATAGATCTGCTTCACCACTTCACTTCTAGAAGGTATGATTTGGTGTTTAGTATATTATTTTTATTATATTTTATCTTTATAATTAAATATGAATGCAAGTAGATAACATATAAGTATTTATAGATTTTCTTACATTATTTTGTGTTTCTTGATTATTTTTGTAGTTTGATAATGGATACTGGTGATGTACATCCGATAAATATCGATGAAGAAAGTGATGACTCGGTTGAAGAGATAGGAAATCCAACTCAATAAGAAGGTGTTGCAAGTACCTCGAGGCCAAAAAAACAGAAAAGAAAACTTACTTCAGGTGTTTGGAATTATTTTTAATTGATTGACCAAGACCCTAAGAAGCCTGATCAGCCTCTACAGTGCAGGTGTAAGAAATGTAGTAAGATTTATTCAGCCGAAAGTAGTAGTGGTACTGGTAATTTAAAACGTCATCTAGAGAAATGCCTTAAAAGTACTACTAGGGATATTGGTCAATATATGATTAGCTCTAACAAGGGTGTTTTAGACACTAGAAATGCAAAGTTTAGTCAAGAAAAGTTTAGGGAATTGTTGGTTCATGCAGTAACTAGGCATGATTTGCCATTTTCTTTTACTAAATATGAAGGAGTTAGAGACGTCTTCAAATACCTTGAACCAGATGTTACTCATATCTTTTACCTAGTAAAGGAAAACGAAAAGTGGGGACTTTTGCATTTAAAAAAAAAGAATCTTTCCTTATTAGGTATGATGCTTCAAATTTTTTATTATTTTTTAATATATGTTTAATTAAAAAGCTTAAATACTTCTAAAATTGACATTATTTTGGTGGAGAAATCTGATAAAGAAAAAAACACATAAAAATATATGTGTCAAATTTATAAAAACAAAAACTTGAAAAAAGAGAAGGTAATTAATAAAACTTTAGTGGTTTAATTTTAAATAAATTGTATAGAGTTAAGTGTAAATTTATAAATTTACAAAATTTATTATGACTTAAAAAAAACAAATAACCCATTAAACTTTCATAACTTATAAAATAGAAAAAATAAAAATTATAAATATATTTAAAAAACATAATGTACAATCCCCGTGCGTGCACGGGGATTAAAACTAGTATATTTAAAGACGCAAAAGAACATATTAGCTTACTTGGTCACGAAAATCGTGTTTAGAATATGAGCATCACCTTAATTCTTTTGACAAAACAATGTTTACCTTATTTTAGTTATTAATTTATATAACATGTGTTTTACTTTAAGATACGAGACTTCTAATAATTTCAGAAATGCATGAACTCTAATTGTTTACACTGATTGCATATGAAGTTTGATAGCACACAAACACTATGTTGATAAAAATTAGGTCTTAACAAAAAAGAATTTTAAACTTTTTCTTTCTTCCCACCTCCACATACCGGTATCGCTTTGTGAAAAAATTATTGTTGTAAAATGATGAGGGGATTGAGAAAAAACTATTTACCCATCACTTTGGATAATGCGAGCACTATTTTGGGTGTTCGTTTGGGAACCCTTCATGATATACCTTGATGGTCCCTTGGGATCGTACGCCTTTGTCTTCTTTAATAGATGGAAGAGTGATTGTGTTAAAATACACATCATTCGAGTACCCTGGAAAAACACTAATATACCAACTAAAAAGCATGAAATAAGAGAAATATTATTGCAAATATGTTTGGTTTGTGTTTTTATGTCTTGCAGGTACTAAGGATTGAAAACAGAGCAAAAAACGAGTATTTTCGGGTTCGTTTCAATCAAGAGTGCTTATCAGTATTTATTTAATAAAAATATTAAATAAATTATTCATCATTTTTAATTAGAAGCGTTGTTGATAACGTGAATACTCGAGCTTAAATCCATTTTTATTTCGGACGAGGCAAAACCGGTTCGCAAAATGAATAACAGATATTTTATTAAATGTTATAAAATATTTATGAAATATTATCAAGCGAATACTCATTTTTATCGGAAAAATGATTTGAAAAACAATGGCGCAAGTTTCGTGCGTTGAATCATTCGTTAAGCCGCTCAAATGAGTCCCGAACCAATATATTATAAAAGTTTCCCAAAACTTTCACTTTTGGTCCCTGTAAAATATTTACAAAACAAACCCCCAACTATTTAACATATTACATTTAGTTTAAAAGTTTTATATAAATATAAAACTTATATTAATTTATTTCATTTCATCTCTCAAATATACACACACACACTTATATATCTCTCCCTCTCCAAATATCCGGCCACCACTGCCCCGCCGCCGGCCACCATTAGCCGCCGCCGGAAAACTTTTCCGGCGAAGTTTCCGGCCAACACCAAAAGAGTTCCTTGTTAACCGATCTATCCAACCTACTTGGTCACGCGCCTCCACGCGCCGCTCACCCTTCCGACTGCCTCCCCACTCCCCACCGTGACACCACCTCCACACCTACACCATCATCATCATCATCATCGTTTCATCATCGTCATCACCACCACGTCACAGCCACCACCACGAGGGTGGTGTGTTTCGGTGGATAAACAACACCACCATGGGGTGCGTTGGGTTAATAAAAACCCATCCACAAGGGTGTGTTCGTCGTGCGGGTAAGCATAATAGGGTGCGTTTGATTGGTTTGTCACCAAGAAGGGTGTGTTCGGGTTGTTGTGGTTCACAGCCGGGTGCGTTTGGTTTCGAAGATGAGCACCAGACTAGGGTCCGTTTGGTTTTGGCAGGTTCACAGACAAGGGTGCGTTCGGTGTGGATTTGTTATAACACCTCGAACGGGTGTGTTGTTGGTGGTGGGTCCCGGGTCAGCAGCTATGAGTGGTTGTTCTTGGGTTATTAATAGTACGAAGGGTGCGTTGGGTTGCGGGTCCACAGCCACGGGGGTGTGTCGGGTTTGGGTGTGCGTCGGGTTGGGGTTACGGCCAAGGGGGTGTTCGTGTAGGGTTATAGCAAAAAGGGGGTGTTTGGTTCGGATTAAGCACATAGGGCGCGTTTGTTTCGCGGGTCAGTCGACTAGGGTGCATTGGGTTTATAGCAATTAGGGGTGTTTGTTTTGAGTTTGGCACGAGTAGGGTGCGGTTGGTTTGGTTTTGCACCGGTAGGGGTGCGTTTGGCTCGGGGTTTTGAACCGCAGCGGGTGCGTGTGGTTTATAGCAACTAGGGCGCGTTTGTTTTGAGTTTGGCACGAGTAGGGTGCGTTTGGTTTTGGTTATAAACGGGTAGGGTGCGTTTGGTTATTAGTGACAAATAAGGGGGCTGTTTGGTTTAAGACAGCCAAAGGGGTGTTTGGTTTTAGGGATTAACGCAATAAGGGTGCGTTTGGGATAGCAGATATGCCGCGCTTAATGAGAATTAACATCTAACTCCCCCCCATTACCTTCAACCAAGTTCAAGGGCGTTTCGGGCACTTTGGCTCATCGCAACTTTTGAAAGGAATTCGTGTAGACTTTGTTATTGTCTTCATCTTGCATATGCTGCAAAAATGAGAATACCACAAAATCAGTTTGAAAAGTTTGAAAATTGTGTTATGTATTTACAAAGAATAAGGTTGAACTTAACCCAAATGTTGAAGCATGATTCAAGGTGCCAATAGTTCCTGCTCATATTCATATAAAAAATAACAATTGATCAAGATTTTACCGTAAGAAACATGTTGAGAAGTAGATGAGGGTTTACAAACCTCAGTAGAGAGCAATAGTTGGTGCTTGGACACTAAAGTTCGGATTGAACTCAACCTGATAAATTACATACCAAAGAAGAACTTACATTAGGTTTAATTTCAACAACCTATATACTTAGATTATTTTTAAATAGGAGGATCTGAGGTGCGATATCATATTAGTACGGTTAATCACATAGGCGACATTAAGCATAAACCATATGTATCAATACAAATGGGTCTAGCAAACTTCAAACTGGCTAGGCCCCCACATAAGCCGATACGAAATCAAATGCTCATCAATAAGCGAAGCCGAAAATCAAACTGCTCATCAATAAGCCCGAAATAAAGGGCCGAGAAATGTTATACTTTGCACATATAACTCAACGTCGACCGCGCGTGCAAATAATATATCACAAAAACAAAATACTAATAAGATAGTTTTAAGACTGTTTAGCTTATAAGAACTTCTAAATAAACAGGCCCTAAATAGCTTAGAGTTAGTAAAGCAATAATCTATATTGCTTGACCCTACGTTACCAAATTGAGTGGCTGATTTACTTTGGGGCTTATTTTAATAAAACCATTGTGCTTATTTTAGAACCAATCAAAATCGAAATCTTACAAAAAATACCTAAAATGAAATCTTACCGTCATGAGGTTTTAAGTAACCCTAATCCCCATTTCATCCATCTGCCAAGAATCAACAAAAACAAACAAAATTCAGATTAAACCAAGCCACATTAAAACAAACCCAACGAAACAAAAACCCCCAAATTTCACATTAACCTAATTTGTAATTGAAAGACTAATAGAATCAAAATAAATATTCGAAATCTAAGAGAACTTACATGAATCTTATAGAATTAATGGCTAAGTATATTGTGGTGGTGGATGAACCTGCGGTGGTTTCTTAGAAAAAGAGGAAGAAGATGATGTGTGTGGTTTGATAACTGAATAAAAATAAAGGGGAAGGAGACGTGTCTTTGGTTGGGTTTAAACAAAAAAATAAAAATAAAGGGCGGGTCGGGTTAACCGGATCGACCCAAGGGGGTTATTAATATGCACGCAAACCGGTTTCCGGTTTTTAATATATAGTTATAATATGATATTAGAATATGGTGTAGAAAGTTTATTAAGTTGGGTATATTAGTAAGTGGTCTTGGATTCTGGAAACAAGAATCTTTTGGTTCGATTGTATACAAAAGTTGTGGAGCGTTGTATGTTCGAATGCGTTTTCTGGGATCAATTATACTTTACGGGTACGCATGCATGATACTCTATTTAATTTTTAATTGGATCATGATAACGTAAGTTCATAATTGCATGACCACATATGTGATATTATTATTTACATGGTAAAATTATGTGTTAAAATTGCATGATGATGTATGTGTACTATATAAGAACTTTTTGAATTGACGATTAATAAATCGTGTCTGTAACATTAAATTGGTTTCTTGAGGGAACTTCCGTGCTTGCGGTTTCATTCCCCGCGAAGACCAGCGGGCATTATAAATGATGTTTATCATGTTATCTACAATTGCATGAAACTGGTTAATTACATGCATATATGCAGTGTTTTGAAACCCGGTTCGACCCGGCCGGGTCAACCGGTTGAACCGGTTCCGGCTGAAAAAAAGGGTCAAATTAAACCGGGTTTCTTATTCGGAACCAGCGTTTGACCGCCGGGGTTTGACGGGTTTGAGTGCCCGGGTCAACCCGGGTCATGAGACCCGGCCGGGTTTCGGTTTTTTTTCGTATTTTTTTATAAAAAAAATGTCTAATTGTATTTTATTTGCGAGCGTAATTTTAATTTTTACATGTTATATTTGTTAATAAATCGTCTTTAGGCTTAAATATATGAAATATTTTCATGATTTATATAGATACTTTCTTTCTAATTATATATATATATATCTATATTTACTATATATATATATATACTATAATATATATATTATAATATATCTCTATATATATTGGAAAACCGGGTTTACCCGGCGGTCCAACCGGTTGAACCGGTAACCCGGTGACCCGGTGACTCGACCGGGTCGATTCAAAACCCGGTTTTCAAAACATTGCATATATGGGTTCTAAGAAACAAAAAGTTTATAGGTTTTTTCTTTGCAAATAAAGTGGCAGTAAATTATTCCAACTACTTCACTGGTCATGGTCTATTGGACTGCCTCTTTTAATTGCCCCCATATATTGAGCAACATATATATTTGATTATATCTAGAGGGTATAATTTTTCCATGAAAGTCAAACATAATTATGTGTTTTCTTTATGGATAAAACTAAAACTGCAACTGGATTTAGCGGTTGGTTGACTAGTAGGAAAACAATTTCCAGAAAGATGGTTGGGAACTGTAAGTTTCTGGTTGCAAAGTGCAACTGTGTGTCGAAGCTGTTATGGTGAATTAGTAGCCTAATTGATATCAGAACCAAATGTTAAGCTGTTGATCAGTCATTAAAATGATATTATGCCTTGGTGTATCTTTGCTTATTGATTTTCATGCAAGATCAACCATGTGTTAAGATTCAATATTTAGTAGTATTAATTATTATATGCATAATGGTACGCTGAAATGAAAACGATGCAAGTTATATTTGGTGACAACCATGAAAGTTTAAGTGTCCTTTCTATCTGTAATGGAAATTTTGGCGGTAACTGTAATCAAACGGTTTGTTTCTCCGTGCAAGATTTTCCAAGGAAGTGTTGGCCATCTGTGCATATGGATATAATATTTAACTCCTTTGCAATCTAGAAAGGAGGTCTAATAATTAAAACTTATCTTGCAAGGGTGCATCTGTGTGGTGTTATCTGTATAGCATATGTATATGCTATGAGTCTATGACTAATTGATTTTGGTGAGGAAAATTGATTTATTTCAGTTCTTGTTTGCGTACGGTAATCATTTGTTGGCAATTACAAATGTATTCGGTTGTACATGTACATGATTAATTATGTTGGAACGTTTTCTTTTATGGTAAAGCGTGAGAAATCAAATGGTTCCTTTGTTTTAAATAAAACATGATAAGGATTATAATTTAATTTTATAATCTTAATTTTTGTTACAAGAGCGGCACATGTTTTATTTGGATGTTGTAAATAAAACAATGTATTGAATTACTTGTTAAAACCATGGATTATGGTTTATGGTTTAAATTACAATGGAAATTCTTGAATGTTAAACGAATGTACGTATTGATGCAAGTTGGATAATTGATCAAGAAGAATATACATCCGTAAGTATTGAATTTTATACTTGGTATGGACGTAATGTCTTGAGATCAAAGGAAAAAGTTGTACAATGTATTCAACTATGGCATCATAAGTCGTTGCTTTCTTGTTTAAAAGAAGTTTAATGGTTTAATGACGTGTTAATGAACATTGTGTTATGTTTAAAAGTCAATACTATTATGATCTATGCTTTATAATAGTGAAAACTAACTAATTGATTATATACATTGACAAGTTGCGTGGATAGGACTTAAGTGATTAAGTCCGGTAATAGGGATGAAAAGTCCATTAAAATAATCATATAACACTTGCTTGATGTAAACATTTAATCGTTTAATGCCCGTTTACATTGAATGATCATTTTTAGTTTACGCGATTTAACTTAACGTTTACGGTTTAAGAGCAAACGCGTAAAACCCTAAAAATAAATTGTGAATTACATAATGTCATACAATGACCTAAAACATGAGGTGTTATAGTATATAACATCAGCGGATAATTAGTGGGTACATACCAACTATATTTCTCAAGTACGTCTCCTATTGCTCATGACTTTTAAAACAATTTGAGTGTGTTTGCTGGATAAGTAAGAGCTTGTTACGACGTTTCACACATATTACAATTTTATAGTTGTTCTAATTTCTATTTTTCTGTGGCATGTGAGGTTTAACAAGTTAAATCACATACATGCAGGCTTACATATCATATTTTAATTGGTTACCGGAAAAGCTGAGGGTAGCAGTTTTGGTTTCGAAGGCTGCATTTCATTTTTTGAAGGTGTGTTCTTAGTACGTATTTAGTAATATATGCAGCTCTTTAGCTATTCCATCACATAGTGCCGTTTTTTCTTATTGGCTTCCTTTTCATGATATAAAGAGTGCATGGGTACAACCAGAAACAGATGACTGCACAGTACCGGATGAAGTCAAAGCCGCTGGTTTTGACATCTGTGCTGATAAAGTTGGTTCCATTGTCGAATCCATGACCCCAAAAGGCTAAAATATCATGGTGGAGTAGATGGTATCGCAAAAAAAACTCAAGACATCAACAAGTGATGGACTTTCCAATGAAGGGTTGAGGCGCAGACAAGAACTTTTTGGAATCAACAATTTCACCGAGACTGCACAGAAAAGCTTTTGGGTGTTCGTATGGGATGCCCTTCATGATATGACATTGATGGTCCTTGGATCGTGCGCCTTTGTCTCTTTAATTGTTGGAATAGCAATTGAAGGCTGGCCTAAATGTGCTCATGATGGTCTTGGAATTGCAGCAAGTATATTGTTGGTTGTTTATGTAACAGCAACAAGCGATTATCGTCAATCTTTACAATTCAAAGACTTAGATAAGGAAAAAAAGAAAATATCCATTCAAGTTACAAGAAACGCATTCAGATAAAAGTTATCGATATATGAGCTACTCGTTGATGATGTTTTACATCTTGCTATAGGAGATTAAGTCCCTGCATATGGGCTTTTTCTTTCAAGGTTTTCCCTCTTTAACTCCAAAGTATATATAACAGCAATGGTCTCGCCATCCTTGAATCTTATTCATTAAAAAACATTCAAGGTAAGAAGATAATTTATTCATAGTAAGGATATATACACCTGAAGAGTTCCATCCAAAATCATCTTCCCTTATGCTCAATTTCAGCCAATGTATTTTGAGCAGCTGTGACGTTATGTGTGTTGATAACTAATTTTATAACTAATTTTGTCTTCAGGGGTGTTTGGATGTGTGATTCAAACACACATAACATCTAAACTGAATTGGGATAACTAGTTTTATAAAGCGTTACGTTATGTCTTTCGAATAATTGTGTCATTTAAAGACTAGTTTTATACACATATAAGGTCATAGGCTCATAGCTAATTCGAAATGTCACAACTATTCAAAATGTCATAACTATGTCTTTTGAAATGTCTTTCGAAATGTGACAACTATTCGAAAGACATAATTTTTGTCGGTGTCAATACTAATTTTATAGCTAATTATGTTTTCAGGGGTGTTTGGATATTTCAAAAGTGACTATTATGACTTGAAATATCACAGATTCACAGTAATACATGATCACTTTTACCAAACCCAGTTATTTTGTTCTAATATGATTTAAGTTTAAAATGCAAGTCTAAAGTCTAAACTACCCCCTCAGTGACCCTTACTATCTTTTAAAATTAGGTGGAAATTTGACCCGCTGATTTAGATGGGTACATTTGGGTTTTGTAAGCTCCTGCTGAACTTTTGTGCGTATTTGCTACTTTAAGACTATCCCTACGGCAATTACAAACACGTTGGCACCATAACTTATAATGTAAAACAATAAATAACCGAAACACCCGAAGAGCAAATGGGTCCAATCAATATCGTATATTTTCCAAACCAAATATCGAAATAGTTGCTTAATATCTTATCAAATCTGAATCACATTTCGATCCGGAAAACAACTCAATAAAGATGCCAATACATAAGCAGACCAGATCACACCAAACACAAGGAACATATTAGCTTGACCCCATTACTGCACTGCTTTCGTGTGCCTTTGTCTTCTTTCCACGTTTTCTAAAATGAAACATAAAACCAATTAAAATATGAAAATTAAAAACCTTTTGCTGGTGGATGGTTGATATGGCTCGGAGACCAAGACCCTAAGAAGCCTGATCAGCCTCTACAGTGCAGGTGTAAGAAATGTAGTAAGATTTATTCAGCCGAAAGTAGTAGTGGTACTGGTAATTTAAAACGTCATCTAGAGAAATGCCTTAATAGTACTACTAGGGATATTGGTCAATATATGATTTATAACAAGGGTGTTTTAGACACTAGAAATGCAAAGTTTAGTCAAGAAAAGTTTAGGGAATTATTGGTTCATGCAGTAGCTAGGCATGATTTGCCATTTTCTTTTACTAAATATGAAGGAGTTAGAGACGTCTTCAAATACCTTGAACCAGATGTTACTCATATTACTAGGAATACCACAAAGGCTGATATGTTAAAGTTGCATGGAGTTGAAAGTAAGAGACTTCGTCATGAGTTGCTTAGTTGTCCTAGTAAAATATGTTTAACTTTCAATGCTTGGACTTCGATTGTTACTGATAGCTATTTGAGTTTGATAGCACACTATGTTGATAAAAATTAGGTCTTACAAAAAAGAATTTTAAACTTTTCTTTCTTCCCACCTCCACATACGGTATCGCTTTGGCTGAAAAAATTAGTTGTTTGGTTAAAAGTTGGGGGATTGAGAAAAAACTATTTACCATCACTTTGGATAATGCTTTCGCAAATGATTGTTGTGTACACTATTTTGGGTGTTGTATGGGAAGGCCCTTCATGCTATGACAATTGATGTCCTTGGATCGTACGCCTTTGTCTCTTTAATTGTTGGAATAGTGATGTGTGTTAAAATACACATCATTTATACCCTGAAAACACTAATAAACAGACTAAAAACATGAAATAAGAGAAATATTATTGCAAATATGTTTGGTTTGTGTTTTTATGTCTTGCAGGTACTAAGGATTGAAAACAGAGCAAAAAACGAGTATTTTCGGGTTCGTTTCTATCAAGAGTGCTTAATATTCAAGATCAAGATGAAATCGTGAAAATTCCTCGATCATGCTATTAGAAAGAAGCAGATTACGAGTCCAGCGGTGCCTTCGTTGCTTATTGGGCCAGTCCGTAACCCATTTTATGGGCGGGCCAAACCAATTCATACATAGCCTAACAAGAGCCATTTAACCAAAATTGTAAATCTAAGTGTTTATGTGCTGCTGAATCATGTCACATGATTCGGAAATTAAATATCCATACCTCACGTGCGTCTCCATTCAAAAGTTTTCCAGCCAACCACATGAAGCCGCGTGTCAATGCAAATTTACTTCTCAATTCAGTTTGCAAGAATGAAAAAAAGACGAATCCTGCGGCTGTTATCTTACATGTTTTTGGACGATGTCCATACCCACCACATTTCGAACACTTGTGTCTTCTTTTCGGCTGCTCATCAGCTGCAATCCGAGGTGACGCACCTCGAGGCCAATGATTGGCTGAAATGATTAGTGTTATTTTACGTTTTCACCCCTTGGACTCCTATAAATACAATCCGCTCCCCTCACTTTTCACACATTAGGATTTAGATTTTAAAAGTTTTCTCTCTAGTTTTTAGCTTATTAGTTTTTAGTGTTAGCTTATTTTCAATTTTTGCTTATTTGTAAAGCTGATATTTCAGCTTATTAAGAATATTGTACGAGCTTATTATTAGTTGAACGAAGATGATGTTTTATGTTTAAAGTGGTTTTTCTCTTTTCTATTTTCTTATCCAAGCTTATCGAAGCATAAGCTAATCTTACAGCTTATTATCCAGCTTAATTTTGATTAAAGGTTTAAGTCGAATAAGCTTTTCAAAAAGCTTAATCGATTCATATATCTCTCTTCCAAAAGTAAGTTTTCAATATTTAGCTTAAATAATAAGCTTACATCTAGCTTATTCTGTTTATAAGCTTGTTAGTTTGCTAGAAGCTCTTCAGTAAATCTGATAAGCTTGTTAATAGCTTGTTGGATTTCTTTCGAGCTTAGATAGTTTACAAAAGTGTTCACTAATAGCTTATTTGGTTGATATTTTGCTTATAAGCTCACTAGCTTATTTCGCTCTCTATTTTAGTAGCTTATGGGTTCATTTAGTGCTTATTCCAGATTTATTTTGGCTTATTGCTCGGTTGTTTAGATCTCGTTTAGATTTGATATCAAAAGTTATTGGCTTATTGGATAAATGTTTCATGTGCTTAGTAGAATAATAATGTAGTGCTTGTTTAATCTAGTTTGCTTATTTGAATATCTTCGTGAGCTTATTAAATCATTGTTAGAAATTTATAATCTCGTTTAAAAGGTTTAAGTAAAGAGTTTAATAATTGCTTATCGAATTAAGTGCTTAGTTGATGTTTTGCTTAATCTGGGAGCTTATTGCGAGATTGTAGTTTGACCGTTTCGTTTAGAGTAGCGTATAGTTGAACTAGTTTATTAATATTCATTTAGATTTGCTTATTTGATATATTAGAGTTAGTTTTTGAATCGTGGTTTGTAGAATATTACTATTGGGCCACAATTGAATAGTTTAGGCTGCGTTTGGTTTGTAGAGTATTGGGCCACGAGTTGTAATGTTTGTTTAGGCCCGCGATTGTTTTGTTGGGCCTCTGGTTTGGTTTATAGAATACAGCAAAATAGGCCTTGTAGTTTAATATAACAAATTTAGTGAAAAAGTTGAAATTGATATAAACTGTTTTGTTTTAACAGTTTATTGTTTTGTGTTTTGATTTTGGTTTCGGTTAACTCATGAGGCATGGAGCTTAAGGATTTAATAAGCTAGAAAGAATTTTATTATTTCTTTAGCTTATCAAATCAGGTGGTTATCGTTTATTTGTGGCTCTTCAATTCGGTTTCATTTTCTATCCTTTTTCAATTCATTAGTGTAGCTTAGTATAAAATGTTTAGCTTTGCTTATTTGACCATTATGCGTAGTGAGTAGTTAATTAGTGCTTGTTAAGTGATACTGTGAATTGGGAATTAAGTGTGGATTAAAAAAAGGTTTAGTTGATTAATAATCTTCGATTATTTAGATTTGTAGTTTGAATGTTTTAAAGGGAAAAATAGTAATTAATATCTTTTTAAGAGGTTTTTGTCAAAATAAACCAACGTTGTGAGATAAGTATCTTTTCTAAGGAAATTAATTCCTTAATAAATCTTAATTCACACTTAATGAACTTTTCACGTCACTTAACAAGCATTTTAGTCTTATAAATCTTTTTAGATCATTTTAGCATAATTCTCGTAGTTTAATTGATTAGTATAATTCTAGTATTAATATTAGTATAATTTTCTTAGTATTAAAAATAGTTTTTAAACCAAAAATCTAAAAAGATAATCAATCATTTTACTTCAAAACATAAACGTAGTTTTCAATTCAAATCTCGTTGGGACACGACATCCGGAAAATAAACTATTACTTTTCCTAAAGTAATTTTTATATCCATACGGGATACTTTCTATACTATTACTATTTGATATTTGGGATATATATTATTTTATATATACTAAATCATCGAATCAAATAGCAACTAAAGGCTGGCCTAAAGGTGCTCATGATGGTCTTGGAATAGCATCAAGTATATTGGTTGTTGTTTTTGTAACAGCAACAAGCGATTATCGTCAATCTTTACAGTTCAAAGGCTTAGATAAGGAAAAAAAGAAAATATCCATTCAAGTTACAAGAAATGAGTTCAGACAAAAGTTATCAATATATGAGCTACTCGTTGGTGATATTATACATCTTGTTATAGGAGATCAAGTCCCTGCAGATGGGCTTTTTGTTTCAGGGTTTACCCTCTCCAACTCCACAGTATATATAACAGTAATGGTCTCGCCATCCTTGGAATCTTATTCATTCAAAAACATTCAAGGTAAGAAGATAATTTATTCATAGTAAGGATATATAGACCTGAAGAGTTCCATCCGAAATCATCTTCCCTTGAGCTCAATTTCAGCTAATGTATTTTGAACATCTGTGACGTTATGTGTGTTGATAACTAATTTTACAACTAATTTTGTCTTCAGGGGTGTTTGGATGTGTGATCCAAACACACATAACGTCAAAAACTGAATCTGGATAACTAGTTTTAGAAAAAGTTACGTTATGTCTTTCGAATAGTTGTGACATTTAAAGACTAGTTTTATACACATATAAGGTCATAGCTAATTGAAATTCACAAACTTATTCGAAAATGTCATAAACTATGTCTTTTTGGAATGTCATTCGAAATGTTGGAATAACTATAAGAACAGGGAAACCATTTATCGGTGTCATTACTAATTTTATAGCTAATTATGTTTTCAGGGGTGTTTGGATATGTGATTCAAAAGTGACTATTGTGACTTAAAATATCATAGATTCACAGTAACACATGATCACTTTTAACAATTTCTAATATGATTTAAGTTTAAAATGCAAGTCTAAAGTCTAAACTACCCTCACTGAATCTTACTATCTATTAAAATTAGGTGGAAATTTAACCCGTTGACTTAGAGATGGGTACATTTGGGTTTTGCAAGCTCATGCTGAACTTTTGTGTGTATTTGCTACTTTAAGACTATCCCAACGGAAATTACAAACACGTTGGTACCATAAATTATAATGTAAAACAATAGATGACCGAAACACCCAAAGAAGGTTTATGGAATCGTTTAACCTCATCATCACTAGCAACGAGAATTTTAACGTTATTTACCATTATATGTTAGGGTCTAAGACCCAAAATGGATTTTGAAAAAGAAACAGATTTTTCATTTCGTGTTGAACAGACAGACGGTCCTTGATTTTCTCCAGGGGCCATTGGAACACTAAGGGGGCGTTCCCTGCAACCAGGGGACCGTAGACACCGGACGACATATTTTGCGGTTTTAGAAATTCTGTTTTCTTAGTCCCGTTTGTTGATGCTTCAAATGAGTTAAACCCTAGACCTACAAAGAGGGATAGAAAGTGGTGGTTTGTGATATAAATGGTAAGACTACAAACACAACAACCAATGTAGCTTACAAGGAAGTCCAAGAAAAAATGTAATGCACTGATGTTTTGGTGGCCTGAACACAAATTGTAATCATTGATATGTGTTTTAACTTTACCATTTTGAGAATGAAAAACTCTTTGTTTTATGTGTCTTTATGGAATGGTTATTTGAGTCTTTTACGCTTGTGTTTAATATCCTAGACGGCTATGATTAAACCAAGTCATTAATGTGTTCATTCATCAACTATGTCATATTTATGTTGTTGATTAGTGTAATATTCATGAGGATTACGTTTGGTTTGTAGTGAAGTATTTGGGAGCTTAATAACGCAAACATCTATTTTTATTAGAAAGTAAGAAGTTATGTTTTACCCTTTTAGAGTTTTACTTATGAGGAGGGGTCGATATGGGTTGGTTTTATAGGGGAAATGGGTCAAAAGTCTCCCACAGGCTGTTGACAGCTTAATACTTTTTACTTGTAAAACTTTAATTTTTGTTCCGCACTTTTCGTTTCACAGTTTTATAACACAAACAAAATTATAAAAAATAAAAACCGAAAAAGCTAAGGGGGTATTGGCAATATTTTAGGGAGGTCCAAATAACCACTACCATCGCCAACACCGTACATATTCCAACTCCTACCAGACTTCACAAAATGGCCATGTATCATCAGATTGAAGACCATGAAGGCCTGAAAGCCCCATTAGTCAGTAGCATTATAGTTTTGGAAGAAAGCAACCTAATGAATTAATGAAGTCTTTATAGTCTGTTTGTGTTGGGCTATATATGTCTCGATATATTTAGTTTCAGGTGCTTTTCTCAGTTATATTTTTAACCTACAAAAATAGTATTGACACTCATGACGCAGTCGTTTTATGCACTTTTCGGCTTTGAAATGAATTTCTTTATACCATCATCTCTGTACATAATGTTCTTGTCTATATTTTCAGCATTAGGGTTCTAGTTGTTTATCTATTGCGTAGATTTCCAGGCTCACAATGACCCAAATATTTCACTTTTTTCCTTAAGGATTTAGAGAAATGTTTTCGCCAATGGTGAAGTAATCGAGGTAAAGAATATTGATGATGCTGTATAAGCTAAGGGTGGGGAATAACAAATTGAAGATGTGTTGATGCGACAGTGTCTTACTGGACAGCATAACCAATCGGGGAAAACACCTTTGTTACAAATTTTAAGGTCTGTTGGGTATTTTAAATTCCGCTATTATAGGGGCAAAAGCAGCTTATGGATACCAGCTTTTTACACCAACTATTTATAACAAACTTAAAAAATTAGAACAAAGTGTTGCCAACTCCATACACTATCAAAGATTGATTTGCTTTTAACAAAGATAGTATTCTTACACAAAAAGCTACAGTAGTATAAAATTAATATCAGGATTTATGACAATAAAACTCATAAGGTGCCAACAGAACAACAAATACTCTCAAACCGTCTTAAAGTTTAAAAAAAAACCATCACGTTATGTTAAAAATCCAACAAATACACGGTTAAACTAAAAAAGAAACCTCGAAACAAACCCGCCCGTCGGGCGGGTTACGTAACTAGTACATTATATATAAATAGTGCGTGTACAGGGGTGATTGAAGTAGTTCTAGTAAGTAACAATAAGCCCAACTATAAATATCTCATAGCTAATAAATAGTGCATAAAACCTACACGGGTTAATACATTTTGACATCATCTTATTTATAATCCGATCATTATAATTGTTACCTAAAAAACTTAAATCTTTTATATGATAAAAGAAAACCCTAAAGGGAGAAAATGGAAATTACTAGCAATATTTTTCTTATTAAAAATATGACCTCCTCATTTAGCCAAAACTTAAAACAATCCGTTTTTGTATTAGATGTAGAAAGAAGAAAAATCAATAGTTTGGGGCCAAAATTAAAAATAAATTTGGGTCAGTGCTAATATATCCTAATCAACAACCATCACCAACATATTCATCCATCCATCCTTGAGCGATTCACCGAATTACTTTTTCAATTTCAATCAACTGTGAGCTCATATTCTTATTTTTCTGTTTGTTTTATAATCATTCAATTCAATCGGTACCTAATATTTAAAATTGATTTTTTTTTGGATTAAAAAGTTGTTTATTGTTTTTCTGTTCTACCAATTAGTTAGTTTTTGTGTTAGGGTTTATGATTGTCCTTTTTACCAAACCGATTAATAAGGCCGAATTTTGCAACACTAGTATATTGATTGTGTTCCTTTATTATTTTGTTAGTTTAATGTTGTAACAGGTTATCAGTTTATTTATATTTGATTTATAACCAGTATATACCATTAGTTTTTCGAGTTAGTTTCATAATTAGTTTTCAAAATTTTTGTCGCGTATGTGCACTACGGATCTAAGAATAACAAATAGGACCATCTTTTGGATGATTCCTTTAAATTTTTCCCTTCTAATTCTTTGTGTTGGTATACACATAGTTTTTTCTGTTTTAGGGTGTTTCCTGTAACACGTTATATTGCAAATTAAACCATCAAACACGTGGGGTAATACATGTGTTCTTCTTTAATTTGGCGGTTTATTCTACGCTTAGAACAAACATAATTTCGCTACACACTAGTTAAACTTGGTGGTAATTTAGCATAATTTGGTGTTTCTCTCGGTTATGTTCTAGAATGGCTTTAGTTTTCCAGAATTGCTTGCACCTAACAGGTTATTATTAGACTCATAATCTGTTATAGCTTGTGGGTCATGTGCAATTATTTATTGATTGGATTGCTCAATAGATCTGCTTGAATCACCGCAAAAGCCCTTTTTTGTCAGTTCTTAAAGAGCTTCTCGGTTGGGTTTGCCTCTATTAAGTTTGGATCTATTGAGCTGGCTTGTTAGCTTAGTAAGTTCAATATCCCACTTAGATGTCACAAGCGTAATCATGCTTTATAGACAAAAATCATATATGGTAATATAGCAAATTTGTTTACAGACGTAAATAAAAAAATATATGATTGTTCTCGCTGATGAGTAATATATGGTAATATAGCATAATTTGGTGTTTCACTCTGTTAAGTTCTAGAAAGGCTTAGGTTTTCCAGAAATCGGTTCACTAACATAGGCATGCAACAATGACAACTCTTTAGTATAAAATTAGTTGGAGTAGGAACTAATCTCATAATCTTTACAATATACAGGCTTATAAATCTTTATAGCTCTTATTTATTGGATTTCTCAACTGGCTTGTCGTTTTGAGCTTTCTGAATTAGTGGTCTCATGTTCGCTGTAAACTTGTAAACTTGTCAAACTTTAGGCACTTCAAAATTAATGTAAGTGATTTCCCAAATCTGGATGTGAAGCACGGAGTCCCAAAATTATTGCAATTAAACTTTCGCTGAGTGTGACGAAGAAAGATTCTGATAATTATATTTTTTGGCAATCAACAGGTACATTCAAGCTTTTATGATCTACACATGACTAATACAAATACTGATGTTGTCTACCAAGAGCTTCAAAAGTGTTTTGAAGGCTTTCCTTCGGGAATTTCTGTTTCTTGTTTGCCTCATTTAGAGACAGTTTACATTATGGAGTTTAACAGATCACTGGACTTTAAGGCCTTAGGGATGAGTACACTTGACGATATCGTTGGTATGATGGGCGAAGAATATGTGTTGTGGTTTGAAGGGGGAGAAAGCAGGGAGAAATATGCGATGTCTACTCGTATGGTAGAAATGAGACGAAAGTTGTATTTGAAGCGTGAGGTTCAAGAATTACTCATTAGGTATGGTGGTGAAATCGAGTTCAATTCTTTTGAGGATTCATACAAGGATCATTTTAATGAGAAATTGGCATATGATTACTATGGTTTGACCCGCGGTCTTGAAGAGCTTTGTGAAATCTTGGAAGATATTCTGGTGGTGGAAGAAGCAAATCCCTCACGAAAGGTGATAAAGAGGGTCAATGGCTACAATTTAAGAAAAAGGAAGAGATGAATGAAAAGATACAAAACAAACGGAGATAGAGGGTTGCCTGACATATGAAGAAGATGATGATATTTTACTTCTCTTTGGGTAAAAGTATTCTATTTCTATCTTTTTAGTATACTTCCATGTCAAAGTTATCTGTTTATGTTTTCAAACCTTGTTGGATCGTTTCAGACTCCTCGTTTTGTTGAGTTGATTGAAAGTTCTATTTGGAAACCCGTGGCAAACTTATTTGGTCAAAATCAATGTTTGTTTATATGCCATCATAAAACTGGCTTTACGATATCACTATGGAACATATGATCTGAGTGAATGTTGCTATCCTATCGTCCTTTACGATAGTTGCGACTGTGATAAGGCATACTTTTAGTTTACTATTCATCCGGTTGTCAATGGACTAGGTTAAATTTATGTTGTGTGTTTGGATATGCATATTGGATGAAGTTAATTATCTCCTGATTGACTTCATGGTGACTTATTTTTTGGTACTAGGATATACAGTTGCGTTTACTTGAGGTCAAATAAATAATTTTATAGCACTCAAAGTAAGGCAATATTTTTACAAGGAGTTGATTTTTAGTCATTCTTCTTTTTTTTAAAAAAAGGTTAATTCTATATTTTCTCAATTAAAATCTCTTAATGTCATATTTGTTAACCAAAACTAATAATGCCATGTATATCCATTTTAATCACAAAATTGGTCATATGTACCTATTTTACCAATTTATTTATTTATTTTTATTTCAAAATCCTAACAATAATCAATTTAAGATGTGAAGACTATTTTACCCTTATTAAAGGGCGGGAATACTCCCTCTATTTTAAGTCTAATTTAGCTTTAACATCAAAATTTTCCTACCACCGATCAAAATCCAACAAAACTAAATTGTATACAACATAATTGCGGTCCATACCTAACTTCACAACTTTGAAAATGATGTTTCACGACGTTGGAACATTATTAGTTTTCATGTAACGCCTTTCATCAAATACAACATGTTGAAACTCTACCCAACAACACTGCATTCAGAAACGATAACAGAATTAAAATTTCAATTTAAAGAATAGATTGATGCACATATATGCTAATAATACCAAGTATACTTCTCAAGTATGTCTCCTACCAAACATTCTTAGTTCCAATTCTAAAGGTATATAACATCAGTGGATAATTAGTGGGTGCATACCAATCAAACCGCTGGCTAACTTAGTTAGCTAAACCGCCACACATAATGGTCAAACCGCTGGCTGATAATTAGGTCCAAACCGCTACCTGAGGTGAATGACCAAATCGCTGCACTCGGTAAACCGTTAGCAACTTAAGTGTACCAAACCGCTACCTAGTGGGAAAATTGGCAGAGTAACGTTTAATATAGGCCAAGAAAATAATCAAACCGTTGTGAACCTGTATAAACCGCTACTTGGAGGTTTGATCAAATCACTACACTCGAAAATAGCCAAACCGCTACTAAAATTATATCAAACCGCCACCTAATAAGTTAAATAAGGTATGATTTAGACCACTTACACAAACCGCTGCTAGTACTATGAGCTTTGTTTGCTTGCAAGGACACGACTAGCAAACAAAACCAGTTTAACTTTAGCTAAAAATCAACAAACAAACAAATAACCGTGTACATTCTTCCTCAAACCGCTACCATGAATTTCCAAGGCAAGATAAGCTTAAACGAACCACTTAAGCTTCGGAATAAGCTCACTCACACAAATAAGCCCTAAGGAAAGATGGGTGCACGAATATGAAACAAAACCACGAGCAAGAGACTTAATCTTGAAGACTTTCCTATGTGATATAAGCCAAAAACATTCGAATACAAAGAGAAAAAAAAACAAATGAACTATGTATGATTCCAAATAAGCTGTTTAAGCACATAATAAGCTAGAGAGCTAGTACTTGAACAACTTAAGAATCAAGAAACCATGACTCACTTTGAGCCGTGGCCAAAAAGAAAGAAAACAAGGACGAACGTGCTAAAGCAATAAGCCACGAATAAGCAAATCAAACCACTAGAAAACCTTGCGCTCTTGATACCACATGTTAGCTTATCAAATCAAAAAACACATACACATGAATTTGCTTGAAGTTTAGAGAGAAAAAATAAAACAAAGAAAATGGTTACTTCACTAAAAGAGAAAAATGAGCAACACCCTCTCCACACTTAGAGAGGGCTTTATATAGTTGTGTACATGGGCCGACCTTGGGTTTAAGAGGGCTTCCAAGGCCGGACTTGATATCTAATGGGCTTAAAGCCCGTAACTAGGCCCAATTAGCATTATAGAATTCCCGGGAACATATACTAGACTAATACAAGGTTCAGGAGTCTTAATGACCATCACTTCACATAATGCTAGGTCTAACAAAAATACCCACAAACAAAAAATATTGTGGCTAAATAGTTAGCCTCAAAGATTATACCCATGTTCATAGACTTATGGGTAATTTGTGGCTATTTGCTAATTACCCATGGATTTAGGTTTTATACCCACGAATTTGGTCCATGGGTACTCGAGAGATTTCTTGTAGTGTGGTCAATATAAATTTCATTTTGCTTTAAATGCAATGAAGGTTAAAAATTCATTGGTCTTCATGAGCTTGATGTTATAACGGGTTATTATTTGTTCTTTGATACATGACAAAAATTATTGTTTGAGGTGAATTATCGCATGTCACAACATTTTGATATCTTCACGTATTATGTTTGAACGTTACACGAAAAACGTACCACAATATTGCATATCCTTAATTATCGACCGTTAGGGATTTTCCGTGCGTGCACGGGTATTCGTCTAGTAATGCCATATATACCCATTTTAATCACAAAATTGGTCATATCTACCCATTTTACTAATTTATTTATTTTAATTCTTTTTGAAATCCTAACAATAATCAATTTAAGATGTGAAGACTATTTTACCCTTATTAAAGGGCGGGAATACTCTCTCTATTTTAAGTCTAATTTAGCTTTAACATCAAAATTTTCCTACCACCATTCCAGTTGTCGATCAAAATCCAGCAAAACTAAAAGGTATACAACATAATTGCGGTCCATACCTAACTTCACAACTTTGAAAATGATGTTTCACGGCGTCGGAACATTATCAGTTTTCATGTAACGCCTTTCATCAAATACAACATGTTGAAACTCTACCCAACAACACTGCATTCAGAAACGATAATAAGTTGTGTACAAACAGAATTAAAATTTCAATTTAAAGAATAGATTGATGCACAGATATGCTAATAATACCAACTATACTTCTCAAGTACGTCTCCTACTAAACATTCTTAGTTCCAATTCTAAAGGTATATAACATCAACGGATAATTAGTGGGTGCATACCAACTATATTTCTCAAGTAGGTCTCCTATTGCTCATGACTTTTTAAAACAATTTGAGTGTGTTTGCTGGATAAGTAAGAGCTTGTTACGACGTATCACACATATTACAATTTTATAGTGTTCTAGTTTCTATTTTTTTGTGGTATGTGAGGTTTAACAAGTTAAATCACATACACGCAGGCTTACATATCATATTTCAATTGGTTACCAGAAAAGCTGAGGGTAGCAGTTTTGGTTTCGAAGGCTGCATTTCATTTTTTGAAGGTGTGTTCTTAGTACATATTTAGTAATATATGCAGCTCTTTAGCTCTTCCATCACATAGTGCCGTTTTTTCTTATTGGCTTCATTTTCATGATATAAAGAGTGCATGGGTACAACTAGAAACAGATGATTGCATAGTACCAGATGAAGTCAAAGCCGCTAGTTTTGACATCTGTGCTGATGAAGTTGGTTCCATTGTTGAATCCATGACCCCAAAAGGCTAAAATATCATGGTGGAGTAGATGGTATCGCAAAAAAACTCAAGACATCAACAAGTGATGGACTTTCCACTGAAGGGTTGAGGCGCAGACAAGAACTTTTTGGAATCAACAATTTCGCCGAGACTGCACAGAAAAGCTTTTGGGTGTTCATATGGGATGCCCTTCATGATATGACATTGATGGTCCTTAGATCGTGCGCCTTTGTCTCTTTAATTGTTGGAATAGTAACTGAAGGCTGGCCTAAAGGTGCTCATGATGGTCTTGGAATAGCAGCAAGTATATTGTTGGTTGTTTCTGTAACAGCAACAAGCGATTATCGTCAATCTTTACAGTTCAAAGACTTAGATAAGGAAAAAAAGAAAATATCCATTCAAGTTACAAGAAACGCGTTCAGATAAAAGTTATCGATGTATGAGCAACTCGTTGATGATATTTTACATCTTGCTATAGGAGATCAAGTCCCTGCATATGGGCTTTTTCTTTCAGGGTTTTCCCTCTCCAACTCCAAAGTATATATAACAGCAATGGTCTCGCCATCCTTGAATCTTATTCATTAAAAAACATTCAAGGTAAGAAGATAATTTATTCATAGCAAGGATATATACACCTGAAGAGTTCCATCTAAAATCATCTTCCCTTGTGCTCAATTTCAGCCAATGTATTTTGAGCAGCTGTGACGTAATGTGTGTTGATAACTAATTTTATAACTAATTCTGTCTTCCGGGGTGTTTGGATGTATGATTCAAACACACATAACATTCAAACTAAATCAGGATAACTAGTTTTATAAAACGTTACGTTATTGTTTGGATTTAATATCTATGTAACCAAGTTACTACGAGTACGCAGCGGATTTGGATCTAGTAATAGCATATGGTTAACACTTAAACAAGAAGTAAAAGAAACGCGTACCTCTTTGATAATTGATCAAGAAACGAAACAAGCAATTAAAGTAAATTGCCTCTACGGTTGCTCACACAGTCACGTCAACCAAACACGTAAGACATCTAGGCTTAACTCCACTAACTAACAACCTTTGTATTATAACCGAATACCAAACGCACCCTTTGAGATGATATGCGAAAACCAAAACCAACCGAATTAGGGTTTATAAGGAACTTTAACAACCAAAACCCTTGAACCGAATTTCAGCAACCCGAAACCCTTTAGGGTTTTTTCCTTCTTCGAACCAAACCACCACGAACACCTTGTGTTCAATACTTGTAACGTCGAAGATAGAAGGAAACAAGAAAGGGCGAATAAAAATTGAGTTTTAGATCGAGTTGGGTGTGGTGCAATAAACGAAACAGAGAACCTTAGAGAAAGTATTTTTGTGAAATCGATGGAACAAAGAAAAACAAAAGAGAACCGAATATATGTTGAGGATTTCAGAAGTTGTAAGTTGTGTCAATGAGCTATGGGGAGAGGGGTATTTATAGCCCTTCAACCCTAGCCTTGATCAACTAGGAGACGAGTCCCAGTTCAATCACAACTCCTATTTTTCCCTTGTTCTCCTATCAACAAAGAACAACAATCTCTATTGTACCCTTTAGGAAACCGGCCACTTGGTATGTCCTTGGGGTTCGGGTTGTGGTTCATTCATTAGTCCTGGTTTATTTAACTAAAGTATTAAACGTATTCTCCGTGTATTAACGTGTGTGCCCCCAATAGGCTCACATATTCGTAATGTATTCGTGTCATTCGACTACCATAATCCAACAGTTCCCACTTGGGAGTTAGAGTAGGCACCTTAAACACTCATACCTATAATTGGCAATGTCTTGCTAACCACATAATTATTTTGTTCATTGGAATATTATGAGATAGGTTTCAAATATCATCTCTGTATTCAATGGTTATTAAATTTCTTGCTTTATAATCATCCCTTTGTTACAAATACCGTTAAACCATGGATATGGATCCTAAGTCATTCCATATAGTTTAACATTATGTTTCTCGTTATAGAAATAATTCAGTTTATACCATATGTAATCTAGATTCATCTTGCATTTACCCTTTGGAACGGCCATTCATTTTATCTGATTATATCTGGAGAGGGCCAATGGTTTCTTTCTGCACTTATCAAGTAGAGAGCAATCCTTTATTGACTACAAGTGTTGTGATGATGCTTCAATACACTCCGAAAAAAGCTTTTATAACTACCTTGTTTCAGGACAACGTTTGGCTGAGAATCAATAAAGTGATATCCACACATACGAACTTGTTGCATCTCAAGTTAAGGACAATCTTTATCAAACATTTCGACATTTTACTCATGACATGTTGCAAAAGTAAATGATCGATGCTAGCGGTATCCATATGCATCCCTTGTGAATACATATGAGTTTGTGGGACATTCCTTATATTCACCGAATACAACAATCAATTTGCTTACATAACAATATTCCCATTTGTTACCGATCAATGGGACATATTAGAATGATTAAATCATTATGGATTAAAACATGCAAATATAGAATAACAGTTATTATATGAATGAAAACAAATCCCACGTATCTTTATTCATCAGAAATTAAAAACTGTTTACAATTCAAAATTATCAAATTTCTAATCAAAACATGAGTACCTGAAACTACTAGCTAGCAAACAATCGATATTCTAGTTAATTCAGAATGCTTAGGAATGCCAACGCCTTGTGAAAGGGTCAGCTAATTATCTCTGTGTCTTCTTTTCTATCTTTACATCACCCATCTTAATGGTCTCGAGAAGAATAGTGAACTTTTGCGCCAAAAATGTCTTGCACCTTAGTGACTCCATTCATCTTTCGCTATTGCTATGGCTCCAGTATTATCACATACATAATATGGGTTCTTCAATTGTGGGAACAATGCCAAGCCCAAAAATAGAATTTACAAATCCATACAGCTCTTTGATGCATCAAAATAGCAGCAATATATTCAGGCTTCTCGTAGATGAGGTTGCAAAAATTCTTTGTTTTTTACTTTTCCAGTCAACAGCAACCTCCTTTCGAACGAACACAATCCAGTTGCGACTTTAGGTTGTCATCATCCGTCAGGATATCCCTAGCTCAGTGTAGCAAGAAACTACTGTGCTTGTTTCATATTACTCCATATTCTAGAAACATATCTTAGTATTGCCAAGTTACTTAAGACATATTTTTTACGCAGTCCAGTATGTTCTTCACCCGGATTCTGTTGAAATCGGCTTGTCATGTTTTGTGCAAACGCAACATCAGGACGAGTACATCTCACAACATACATAATAGATCCTATAGCCGAAGCGTAGGGAATATTCTGCATGCGCTGTTTCTCAGCAGGCGTTGAAGCACCTTGTGACTTACTCAATTTAAGCTTTTCTTGCATTGGGATCGTTCCACGCTTGGAATTTTCCATATAAAATCTTTTCAAGATTTTCTCAATGTAAGTACTTTGATTTAAACCAATTAACCGCTTTGACCTATCATGGTAGATCTTGATTCCAAGTTTTATGCTTGCATCCCCTAAATCTTTTATAGCAAAACACTTTCCAAGATAGGATTTTACATCTTGTAAATTGGATGTTGTTTCCATGAGTAATATGTCATGACATATTTGAATTAGGATAGCGACATAACTCCCATAGGTTTTAGTATACACATGGCTACATCAAGATTTTTGAGTGAAACCAAATTTCTTGATTTCATCATCAAATCGCTTATTCCATTGCCTTGATGCTTGCTTAAGTCCATAAATGGAACGCTTAAGTTTGCATACATGGTTAGGATATTTTGGATTCACAAAACCCTCAGGTTGCTCCATATAGACTTCTTCGGAAAGATGTCCATTGAGGAAGGCGGTTTTGACATCCATTTGCCATATCTCATAGTCATAGTACGCGGCTATAGCTATGAGAATCCTTATAGCTCTAATGTCTGCAACAGGAGGAAAATGTTTTCATAATCAAACCCCGTTGGTTTGAGTGAAGCCCTTTGCTAATGTACGAGCTTTAAAGATGGTATACTGCCCATCATTGTTAGTTTTTTCTTGAAAATCCACTTGCTACCAACGGTTCTAGCATTTGGGAGGAAAGCTTCAACATAAGGGACCCATACAACTTGTCTTTTCATGGATTTACATTTCCACATTCATTGCATCAAGCCATTTCTTGGATTCAGGATCCAGCAATGCAGCTTTATAGTTAGCGGGTTCACCGAGATCCCCTAACTCATGTTCCTCAGTATCGATGTATAAACACAATCGATCTGTGGGACGGCGTGTCCTTGTGGACCTACGAATGGATTGTATACTTTGAGGTTCATTTAATTTCTTGATCTTCCTCTTCATGATCTAAGCTAGTGTCTACAGAAGGATTTGTATCTTCTTCTTGAATTAGTTCAAGATCTTCCACACTCCCACTTGCTTTCAGATCTATAAGATCATTCTCAAAGAACTCAGCATTCCGAGCAACAAATACTTTGTTCTCAGATGGGTTGTAGAAAGAATATTCCATTGTTCCTTTGGTATCCTACGAAAGATATTCTAAAAGAATCTAGGAGCAAGTTGTCAGGTTTGGTAAGTTATCACGCTTAACAAGTGGCCTCACAACCCCAGACTTTTAAGTAAGTCAGCTTAGGGCTTGCCATAGCATATTTCATTAGGTGTTCTTGTATCCTTCTTAGTTGGAACCAGTTTGGGATGCGTGCAGCTGTCTTAAAGGGCTAATCCTATAACGGACTTTGGTAGAGTAGTTTGACTCGTCATTAATCGAACCATGTCTAGCAGTGTTCGATTTCTCCTCTCTGACACTCCATTGTTTTACGGCGTGTAGGGAGGAGTGCGATGGGCAATAATCTCATGCTCCTTTAGATGATCTAAAAACTCTTGACTCATATATTCACCTACACGATCTGAACGTAGTGATTTAATGGTCTTTCCGAGTTGGTTTTCTACTTCTTTTTGAAATACCTTAAAGGTTTCAAACACTTTTTGTTTATGTATGCAGCACGTAAACTTAAACCATAATGACTGTATTGTCAGTAAAGTGCGAAGTAGCTAGGCTCTTGCTTGACACTATTCTAAATGGGCCACATACATCGGTGTGTATAGTACAAGTAGATCTTTAGCCCTTTCCATTGATGTTGAATTGGGTTTCTAGCCATCTTCCCAGATACATGCATGAAACACATTTCCTAATACTCTATGTCATTGAATTGAGAAGTCCATCATGTTGCAACTGTTCAATGCGTTTCTTGCTAATGTGACCAAGAAGACAATGCACAAGAGAGATGAGTCTATTAATTTTGGACTTTTTTTAGTTATTGCATACATAGAACTACTGTTGTATTAGAACAAGACATATTCAATTTCAACTGCCACCCCGTGGAACAACCATAAAATAAACTAGATTATCTTTTGATAATAAAATAACCATTGTTTATCATCCCAAAACGATTTATAAATCCATCGTCAAAACATATGCCGAAATGAAATATACACTCTAGTAATTGAGGGGCATATGACAATTTGTTTAAGACAATAACTAATCCACTAGGGGAGCTCTAAATGATAAGTTCTATTGCTTCAACGGCTGCACCGATAACCATCGCCACGTACAGACTCAAAGCCCTAGTTTCAGCTTTGTACTTCCCCGTAGTCCCTGAGTAGTTAATTACAAATATGAGTACCACACCACAGTATTCATAATCCAAGATTTACTAGGGAAAAATTAGAGTTCTATGGTGAAAATTTGAAGAGCCCTAGCTCCCAAGATAACTTCTTCCTTTTTTCATCAACTCGGCGAGATACACAGGCAGTTCCTTCTGTCCTGTGAATATCTTCACACGTTGGTGGAAATTGGGTCTTTGCTGGGTTATCCTTCTTTGGTGGGTGGAGGATTTAGGGTGTAGAGCAAATGGAACATTGTTATGAGCAATAGCCCATTCTTGTTCTTCTTTTTCCTTGACCTACTTTACAGCTTTGTGCGGTTTATTTCTTCTGGTTTCTAGAACCCTTCTGTCGTATTGCATGAAGTGCAGGGATTAACATCTTTCTTTGGAGCGATTCTTCATGCACCTTAAGCATAGCATGTAGTTCATTTACAGTCTTCCCCATGTCGTGCATATTGAAATCCTGCACGAAGCTGGTAAATCCTTATTAAGAGAGAAATAAGGATAAGCTCACTGCAAGGTTTTGACCAACTGTTGGTACCGAGGCGCTCCAGTGTCAATGTAGCCCTTCATCTTTAGAACATGGGAGCTAACTGATTGACCTTCCTCTTGCTTGCAAGTGTGAAATTCTCTCACAGTCTGCAGAAGTTCCTGTTCAGCTTGTTTGGAAAACATAGCTTTTAGTTCCTGGAGCATGTCATAAGCACCAAGATGAGCTAGATTTCGTTGGATATCTAGGTCATGGTTAATAACATGAGCACAACAACTTCCTTTTGCCTTAAACCCATGCGCATGAGTGCAAGGGCCTCAGGAAGGAAACTTGCTGTCCAGGTTGTGCAACTGTGCAACAGGAATAGATGCTCAAGGTAATTGTCCTTGTCTTCAGTTGAAAGTAACCAAACGTAGTTGTCTGTACCAATCAATGAAGTTAGGTCCAGTGAGTTTTTGTTTCTCAAAGAAACTCCTGAATACCGAAATTGTTTCCGACTGAGGTAGTCATCTACAATATAAAGTTCAAACAATTAGTATTTTCGATAATTAGATTCTTAATAGAATTAACTACCCAATTAATTTACTAATTAAGACTAAGATCCAACTTGACCTCCCACTTATTACCAAAGGTCTGACCTGGGCGTAAACAAGTGGGGCAAGAGGTAAACGTCGAGCGTTAATTGCATTTTGATGCAACTCTTAGGTATATGATACTGGTCAAAACATTAGTAAGCAAGTAATAATGTTAAGAGCATGTTTAGTATCATCTTATGCCTCGGGTCCAAGGTCTGACCAGCTACTTCGAATTAGTCGACCAGCTAGATACTTGTAAAAAATCGTTAGAGGTCTGACCAGTACACGAAATTCACCATGGGTTGGTAGGGCCCTAAGGTCTGACCAAAGCGGTCAAACCAATTGCACGTGTTCTAGGTTGGCTGGCATAGACTTAAAATTTTACTAGGGGTATTCACATAAATGTGTCAAAACGTGTACAAAGAAGCATGTAAACAACTTTGTCACACTAATTTTAAAAACTTTTAATAATGACACTGTAGTGACATGCCATGGTTCACGGTAACTCCAATCGAACTCGCAAAGAAGCGGAGAAACAGGTCAGCGCGAAGCATATTAAAAACCTTGTTTCTTTAGGGAATTACGTAAAACAACCCGCCTTAAACTTCTCTTATAGTCTGTTCTAGTGGATGGGCCGTACTTTCCATGAGTCCATAGCGTCCAGTTTTTAATTCATGAAAAACAAGTTTCAACAGTTTAAGGTCTTATTAATTTTCACAAAAACAGTTTTCCACGAAACAAATGTTTGGTCACTATGAGCATGCATTAGGCGTGTAAAATTAATAGACTACTATAACATCATCTTTTAGTATTATGATATTTAAATTAGGGGGTAAACAATTTAGACATTAAATAATCATGCATATTAAGATTCATAATTAAAAGATGACATTAAGCATGCAAGTAAACATGTAAAATCCGAGTTCTCTCGCGAGTCTTCCCCAAATGAAGAACCATAAGACCCTCACTAGGTTTTCTACTAAAGTGCCTAGATCGCCCTATTCACCACATATTGTGATTGAGTGGGTCTTATAGCCGAAATAAGCAATTAATTAAAAAGGAATCATGCAAGCTAACTACCAATCTTATTTTCCTTTTTCACCTTTATTACTTTTACTGTTTTCAAGATCAATATCTACTTATTTTATTTATCTTATGGCAGATTAATATTGTTTTCATATTTTTCAAGTAAAAACATAATTAAAATTTATTAACGCAGAGATATAGACTATGTTTTAATGATGGCATGCTAAACTGGCGTATAATAAAACAAACGTGAAACCCATAAAATAAAGGCTTTTTTTTAAAAACGAGTTGGCTCGTGATGCCACTGTTGGGATTTAATATCTATGTAACCAAGTTACTACGAGTACGCATCGGATTTGGATCTAGTAATAGCATATGGTTAACACTTAAACAAGAAGTAAAAGGAATGCGTACCTCTTTGATAATTGATCAAGAAAATGAAAACAAGCAATTAAAGTAAATTGCCTCTACGGTTGCTCACACAGTCACGTCAACCAAACACGTAAGCTTGCTAGGCTTACTCCACCTAACTAACATCCTTTGTATTATAACCCTGATTACCCCAAAACGCAACCCTTTGAGATAATCTGCGAATAACAAAAACACCGAATTAGGGTTTATTAAGGACTTTAACAACCAAAACCCTTAAACCGAATTTCAGCAACCCGAAACCCTTTAGGGTTTTTTCCTTCTTCGAACCAAACCACCACGAACACCTTGTGTTCAATACTTGTAACGTCGAGCTAGTAGGAAACAAGAAAGGGCGAATAAAACTTGAGTTTTAATCGAGCTTGGGTGTGGAGCAATAACCGAAAACAAAGAACCCTTAGAGAAAGGTTTTGTGAAATCGGTGGAACAAAGAAAAACAAAAGAGAACCGAATATATGTTGAGGATTTCAGAAGTTGTGAGTTGTGTCAATGAGCTATGAGGAGAGGGGTATTTATAGCCCTTCAACCCTAGCCTTGATCAACTAGGAGACGAGTCCCAGTTCAATCACAACTCCCATTTTTCCCTTGTTATCCTTATCCAACAAACGAACAAACACCTCTCTTGTACCCTTTAGGAAACTGGCCACCTTGGTATGTCCTTGGGGTTCGGGTTTTGTTCATTATAGTCCTTGGTTTATTATAAACGTGAAGTATTAAACGTATTCTCCGTGTATTAACGTGTGTGCCCCCAATAGGCTCACATATTCGTAATGTATTTGTGCTAATACGACTACCATAATCCAACAGTTATGTCTTTCGAATAGTTGTGACATTTCAAGACTAGTTTTATACACATATAAGGTCATAGGCTCATAGCCAATTCGAAATGTCACAACTATTCGAAATGTCATAACTATGTCTTTTGAAATGTATTTTGAAATATGACAACTATTCGAAAGACATAATTTTGGTCGATGTCAATACTAATTTTATAGCTAATTCTGTTTTCAGGGGTGTTTGGATATGTGATTCAAAAGTGACTATTGTGACTTAAAATATCACAGATTCACAGTAACACATGATCACTTTTAATAATTTCTAATATGATTTAAGTTTAAAATGCAAGTCTAAAGTCTAAACTACCCTCACTGAATCTTACTATCTATTAAAATTAGGTGGAAATTTGACCCGTTGACTTAGAGATGGGTACATTTGGGTTTTGCAAGCTCATGCTGAACTTTTGTGTGTATTTGGTACTTTAAGACTATCCCAACGAAAATTACAAACACGTTGGTACCATAAATTATAATGTAAAACAATAGATGACCGAAACACCCAAAGAAGGTTTATGGAATCGTTAAACTCATCATCACTAGCAACGAGAATTTTAACGTTATTTACCATTATATGTTGGGGTCTAAGACCCAAAATGGATTTTGAAAAAGAAACAGATTTTTCATTTCGTGTTGAACAGACAGACGGTCCTTGATTTTCTCTAGGGGCCGTTGGAACACTAAGGGGGCGTTCCCTGCAACCAGGGGACCATAGACATTGGACGACATATTTTGCGGTTTTAGAAATTCTGTTTTCTTAGTCCCGTTTGTTGATGCTTCAAATGAGTTAAACCCTAAACCTACAAAGAGGGATTGAAAGTGGTGGTTTGTGATACAAATGGTAAGACTACGAACACAACAACCAATGTAGCTTACAAGGAAGTCCAAGAAAAAATGTAATGCACTGATGTTTTGGTGGCCTGAACACAAATTGTAATGATTGATATGTGTTTTAACTTTACCAGTTTGAGAATGAAAAACTCTTTGTTTTATGTGTCTTTATGGAATGGTTATTTGAGTCTTTTACGCTTGTGTTTAATATCCTAGACGGCTATGATTAAACCAAGTCATTAATGTGTTCATTCATCAACTATGTCATATTTATGTACGTTGATTTAGTGTAAATATTCAATAGGAAACGTTGTGGTTGTAGTGAAGTATTTGGAGCTTAATAACCAAACATCTATTTTTATTAGAAAGTAAAAGTATGTTTTACACCTTTTACAGTTTCTTATGAGAGGGGTCGATATGGTTGGTTTTATAGGGTAAAAATGTATCCAAAAGTCTCCCACAGGTTGTTGACAGCTTAATACTTTTTACTTGTAAAACTTTAATTTATGTTCCGCACTTTTTGTTTCACGGTTTTATAACACAAACAAAATTATAAAAAATAAAAACCGAAAAAGCTAAGGGGGTATTGGCAATATTTTAGGGAGGTCCAAATAACCACTACCATCGCCAACACCGCACATATTCCAACTCCTACCAGACTTCGCAAAATGGCCATGTATCATCAGATTGAAGACCATGAAGGCCTAAAAGCCCCATTAGTCAGTAGCATTATAGTTTTGGAAGAAAGCAACCTAATGAATAAATTAAGTCCTTAAAGTCTGTTTGTGTTGGGCTATATATGTCTCGATATATTTAGTTTCAGGTGCTTTTCTCAGTTACATTTTTAACCTACAAAAATAGTATTGACTCACGACGCAGTCGTTTATGCACTTTTCGGCCTTGAAATGAAATTCTTATATACCATCATCTGTACATAATGTTTTGTCTATAATTTCATCATTAGGGTCACGTGTACTATCTATTTGCGTAGATTTCAGGCTCACAATGACCAAATATTTCACTTTTTTCCTTAAGGAATCTAGAGGAAATGGTTTACGCCAATGGTGAAGATAACGAGGAAAGAAATGATGAAGCTGTATAAGCTAAGGGTGGGGATAACAAATTGACAGATGTGTTGATGCAACAGCTGCTAACAGGTCAGCATAACCAACGGGAAACACCTTTGTTAACTAATTTTAGGGGTTGTTTGGTATTTTAAATTACGCTACTTATAGGGGCAAAGCAGCTTATGGATACCAGCTTTTTACACCAACTATTTGTAACAAACTTAAAAAATTAGACAAAGTGTTGCCAACTCCATACACTATCAAAGATTGATTTGCTTTTAACAAAGATAGTATTCTTACACAAATAGCTACAGTAGTATAAAATTAATATCAGGATTTATGACAATGAAACTCATAAGGTGCCAACAGAACAACAAATACTCTCAGACCGTCTTAAAGTTTTTAAAAAAACCATCACGTTGTGTTAAAAATCCAACAAATACACGGTTAAACTAAAAAAGAAACCACGAAACAAACCCGCCCGTCGGGCGGGTTACGTAACTAGTACATTATATATAAATAGTGCATGTACAGGGGTGATTGAAGTAGTTCTAGTAAGTAACACTAAGCCCAACTATAAATATCTCATAGCTAATAAATAGTGCATAAAACCTACACGGGTTAATACATTTTGACATCATCTTATTTATAATCCGATCATTATAATTGTTACCTAAAAAACTTAAATCTTTTATATGATAAAAGAAAACCCTAAAGGGAGAAAATGGAAATTACTAGCAATATTTTTCTTATTAAAAATATGACCTCCTCATTTAGCCAAAACTTAAAACATAGATGTAGAAATAAGAAAAATAAATAGGTTTGGGGCAAAATTAAAAATAAATTGTGTTGTTCCCCTTTTGGGCGTAAGGTGTCTTGACCCCCCTGATGGGGGGTCAAGTGCTATATATCCTAATCAACAACCATCACCAACATATTCATCCATCCATCCTTGAGCGATTCACCCAATTACTTTTTCAATTTCAATCAACTGTGAGCTCATATTCTCATTTTTCTGTTTGTTTTATAATCATTCAATTCAATCGGTACCTAATATTTAAAATTGATTTTTTTTTGGATTAAAAAGTTGTTTATTGTTTTTCTGTTCTACCAATTAGTTAGTTTTTGTGTTAGGGTTTATGATTGTCCTTTTTACCAAACCGATTAATAAGGCCGAATTTTGCAACACTAGTATATTGATTGTGTTCCTTTATTATTTTGTTTGTTTAATGTACTGTAACAGGTTATCAGTTTATTTATATTTGATTTATAACCGGTATATACCATTAGTTTTTCGAGTTAGTTTGATAATTAGTTTTCAAAAAATTTGTCGCGTATGTGCACTACGGATCTAAGAATAACAAATATGACCATCTTTTGGATGATTCCTTAAAATTTTTCCCTTCTAATTCTTTGTGTTGGTATACACATAGTTTTTTCTGTTTTAGGGTGTTTCCTGTAACACGTTATATTGCAAATTAAACCATCAAACACGTGGGGTAATACATGTGTTCTTCTTTAATTTGGCGGTTTATTCTACGCTTAGAACAAACATAATTTCGCTACACACTAGTTAAACTTGGTGGTAATTTAGCCATAAATGGTTGTTTCTCCTACGGTTATGTTCTAGAATGGCTTTAGTTTTCCAGAATTGCTTGCACCTAACAGGTTATTATTAGACTCATAATCTGTTATAGCTTGTGGGTCATGTGCAATTATTTATTGATTGGATTGCTCAATAGATCTGCTTGAATCACCGCAAAAGCCCTTTTTTGTCAGTTCTTAAAGAGCTTCTCGGTTGGGTTTGCCTCTATTAAGTTTGGATCTATTGAGCTGGCTTGTTAGCTTAGTAAGTTCAATATCCCACTTAGATGTCACAAGCGTAATCATGCTTTATAGACAAAAATCATCTACGATTAAGCAAATTTGTTTACAGACGTAAATAAAAAAATATATGATTATTCTCGCTGATGAGTAATATATGGTAATATAGCATAATTTGGTGTTTCACTCTGTTAAGTTCTAGAAAGGCTTAGGTTTTCCAGAAATCGGTTCACTAACATAGGCATGCAACAATGACAACTCTTTAGTATAAAATTAGTTGGAGTAGGAACTAATCTCATAATCTTTACAATATACAGGCTTATAAATCTTTATAGCTCTTATTTATTGGATTTCTCAACTGGCTTGTCGTTTTAAGCTTTCTGAATTAGTGGTCACATGTTCGCTGTAAACTTGTAAACTTGTCAAACTTTAGGCACTTCAAGATTAATGTAAGTGATTTCCCAAATCTGGATGTGAAGCACGGAGTCCCAAAATTATTGCAAGTAAACTTTCGCTGAGTGTGATGAAGAAAGATTCTGATAATTATATTTTTTGGCAATCAACAGGTACATTCAAGCTTTTATGATCTACACATGACTAATACAAATACTGATGTTGTCTACCAAGAGCTTCAAAAGTGTTTTGAAGGCTTTCCTTCGGGAATTTCTGTTTCTTGTTTGCCTCATTTAGAGACAGTTTACATTATGGAGTTTAACAGATCACTGGACTATAAGGCCTTAGGGGTGAGTACAATTGAGGATATCGTTGTTATGATGGGCAAAGAATATGTGTTGTGGTTTGAAGGGGGAGAAAGCAGGGGGAAATATGCGATGTCTACTCGTATGGTAGAAATGAGACGAAAGTTGTATTTGAAGCGTGAGGTTCAAGAATTACTCATTAGGTATGGTGGTGAAATCGAGTTCAATTCTTTTGAGGATTCATACAAGGATCATTTTAAATGAAAATAGGTATAATGATTCTATGGTTTGACCCGCGTCCATTGAAGACTTTGGAAATCTAGGAAGAATTCCGGTTGGAAGAAGCAAATCCCTCACGAAAGGTGATAAAGAGGGTCAATGGCTACAATTTAAGAAAAAGGAAGAGATGAATGAAAAGATACAAAACAATCGGAGATAGAGGGTTGCCGGACATATGAAGAAGATGATGATATTTTACTTCTCTTTGGGTAAAAGTATTTTTGTTGGATCGTTTCATGAGCATGCTTCTATTTCTATCTTATTAGTATACTTCCATGTCAAAGTTATCTGTTTATGTTTTCATTTATGTTTTCAAACCTTGTTGGATCGTTTCAGACTCCTCGTTTTGTTGAGTCGATTGAAAGTTCTATTTGGAAACCCGTGGCAAACTTATTTGGTCAAAATCAATGTTTGTTTATATGCCATCATAAAACTGGCTTTACGATATCACTATGGAACATATGATCTGAGTGAATGTTGCTATCCTATCGTCCTTTACGATAGTTGCGACTGTGATAAGGCATACTTTTAGTTTACCATTCATCCGGTTGTCAATGGACTAGGTTAAATTTATGTTGGAGGTGTGTTTGGATATGCATATTGGATGAAGTTAATTATCTCCTGATTGACTTCATGGTGACTTATTTTTTGGTACTAGGATATACAGTTGCCTTTACTTGAGGTCAAATAAATAATTTTATAGCATTCAAAGTGAGGCAATATTTTCTAAATTTTTACAAGGAGTTGATTTTGTCATTCTTCTTTCTTTTAAAAAAAAAAAAAGGTTAATTCCATATTTCCTCAGTTAAAATCTTTTAATGTCGTATTTGTTCAACCAATACTCATAATGCCATATATACCCATTTTAATCACAAAATTGGTCATATGTAACTATTTTACTAATTTATTTATTTATTTTTATTTCAAAATCCCAACAATAATATTTAAGACGTGAAGACTATTTTACCCATATTAAAGGGCGGGAATACTCCCTCTATTTTAAGTCTAATTTAGCTTTAACATCAAAATTCTCCTACTACCGATCAAAATCCAACAAAACTAAAAGGTATACAACATAATACCTAACTTCACAACTTTGAAAATGATGTTTCACGACGTTGGAACATTATCAGTTTTCATGTAACGCCTTTCATCAAATACAACATGTTGAAACTCCACCCAACAACACTGCATTCAGAAACGATAACAAAATTAAAATTTCAATTTAAAGAATAGATTGATGCACATATATGCTAATAATACCAACTATACTTCTCAAGTACGTCTCGTACTGAACATTCTTAGTTCCAATTCTAAAGGTATATAACATCAGTGGATAATTAGTTGGTGCATACCAACTATACTTCTCAAATACGTCTCTTATTGCTCATGACTTTTTAAAACAATTTGAGTGTGTTTGCTGGATAAATAAGAGCTTGTTACGATGTTTCACACATATTGCAATTTTATAGTTTACTAATTTCTTTTTTCTGTGGTATGTGAGGTTTAACAAGTTAAATCACATACACGCAGGCTTACATATCATATTTTAATTGGTTACAGGAAAAGCGCTGAGGGTAGCAGTTTTGGTTTCGAAGGCTGCATTTCATTTTTTGCAAGGTGTGTTCTTAGTACGTATTAATATATGCAGCTCTTTAGCTCTTCCATCACATAGTGCCGTTTTTTCCGTTTTTTCTTATTGGCTTCAGTTTCATGATATAATGAGTGCATGGGTACAACCAGAAACAAATGACTACACAGTACCGGATGAAGTCAAATCCGTTGGTTTTGACATCTGTGCTGATGAAGTTGGTTCCATTGTCGAATCCATGAACCCAAAATGCTAGAATATCATGGTGGAGTAGTGAAAGATTCGCGAGGTGTGAAATCCCATTGTATTCGAGGAGATGGTATCGCAAAAAAACTCAAGACATCAACAAGTGATGGAATTTCCACTGAAGGGTTGAGGCGCAGACAAGAACTTTTTGGAATCAACAAGTTTGCCGAGACTGCACAGAAAAGCTTTTGGGTGTTCGTATGGGAAGCCCTTCATGATATGACATTGATGGTCCTTGGATCGTGCGCCTTTGTCTCTTTAATTGTTGGAATAGCAACTGAAGGCTGGCCTAAAGGTGCTCGTGATGGTCTTGGAATAGCAGCAAGTATATTGTTGGTTGTTTTTATAACAGCAACAAGCGATTATCGTCAATCTTTACAGTTCAAAGACTTAGATAAGGAAAAAAAGAAAATATCCATTTCAATCCCGCAGGGAAGGGTTTTATTTCAGGGTTATGCCCTCTCCAACACCACAGTATTTATAACACAATTGTCTCGTGCATCCCTTGAATCTTATTCCATTCAAAAACAACAAGGTAAAAGAATCATATAATTCTAGCAAGGATATATAGTCCTGAAGAGTTCCATCCGAAATCATCTTCCCTTGTGCTCAATTTCAGCCAATGTATTTCGAACATCTATGACGTTATGTGTGTTGATAACTAATTTTATAACTAATTCTGTCTTCAGGGGTGTTTGGATGTGTGATCCAAACACACATAACGTCAAAAACTGAATCTGGATAACTAGTTTTATAAAACGTTACGTTATGTCTTTCGAATAGTTGTGACATTTAAAGACTAGTTTTATACACATATAAGGTCATAGCTAATTGGAAATGTCACAACTATTCGAAATGTCATAACTATGTCTTTTGAAATGTGACAACTATATGAAAGACATAATTTTTATGGGTGTCAATACTAATTTTATAGCTAATTCTATTTTCAGGGGTGTTTGGATATGTGATTCAAAAGTGACTATTGTGACTTGAAATATCACAGACTCACAGTAATACATGATCACTTTTACCAATTTCTAATATGATTTAAGTTTAAAATGCAAGTCTAAACTACCCCTCACTACTATCTTTTAAAATTAGGTGGAAATTTGACTCGCTGACTTAGAGATGGGTACATTTGGGTTTTGCAAGCTCTTGCTATCCCTACGGAAGTTACAAACACGTTGGCACCATAACTTATAATGTAAAACAATAGATGACCGAAACACCCGAAGAGCAAATGGGTCCAATCAATATCATATATTTTCCAAACCAAATAATGGAATAACACTTATTGATCAAGAGCTCCAACATAGTTGCTTAATATCTTATCAAATCTGAATCACATTTCGATCCGAAAAAAACTCAATAAAGATACCAATACATATGCAGATCAGATCACACCAAACACAAGGAGCATATTAGCTTGACCCCATTACCTGCACTGCTTTCGTGTGCCTTTGTCTAAAATTAAAGTAACCATTAGCACTCTATATCTAAAATGAAACATAAAACCAATTAAAATATGAAAATTAAAAACCTTTTGCTGGTGGATGGTTGATATGGCTCGGAACCTTGAGATTGTGGATTCTTACACGTTTTTGGACGATGTCCATACCCACCACATTTCGAACACTTGTGTCTTCTTTTTTCAGCTGCAATAATTCTATTCTTTCTAGGTCTTCCAGCAGGACGTTTGATGATAGGAGGGAGGGTATGTTCTCTCTCGTGGTTGTATGTCAATCCGTTCATCCCTATCTGGTACTGGAGCAAGTTCTAAAGCATATACTTCTTTAAATTTCTTGACTGTGTAATACGGATCAACATATTTGTCCCAGTTGGCATATCTTTAGTGATTTCAATGAGTTTGGTTAGACATATACCTCACATGATTGAAAAAAAAAAATTTAGTTCGTCAAAAGTATATAAAAGTGCCCCTCTATAGAAAGATAAAAAAATACTCGTCGCGATAGTGTATTTTTGGTCGCGATAGTGTATTTTTGGTCGTTTAACGATTTATCGTTTGCTAGATATTTGAGTTTTAAAAAAAAAGGTGGAAAGTGGGTTTTTTTATTATGATGAAAAAATGAGTGGTTAGGATTCACCCATTTGTTCTTTAAGATGACCATGTTCTTTATGGATCTCACCTCATAAGCATAATTGACGTTTGCTACATTTTATCAGCTCCAAAAAATGTTTAATTCACAAAAAGAATAAGGTAAAGGAGCTACGCTCCTGTCAACACGAGACCAAACACGAACCAATCACACGGCATACATAGCTGTCACGCACATATGACCCAGATATCACGTTAGACCTACATTTCAGGATCCCCATTCGATCACCATATATAAGGTTTAGACAATACTTCTCAACGCCTTTTAAATAGTTAAAAACAAATAGCTCCACACCCGTTATATGCACGGCACACTAGATCCACATGTGATATGATATCTGAATAATGTATGACATTATCAAAAACCCCATAAAAAGATAAGATTTATAGAAGCCAAAGCAAATACAACACTACTAACTATGTTAAGTTTAATCTTCTTCGAGTAAAGACACAAGCATGTACATTTCACATTTGAACAAAAGAGGCAAAGGACATGAAAATGGCCTCCTAATTCTCTCATGAATCTTAGTGGCTACGCTTATACGCTGTAATGAGCCCCCTTACTCAGATACCCTTACTATTACATGTTACAACGGAAAAAAAGGCAAAGTGGCACTTTAGTGCCCTTCAATTCATAAACCTAATACTAATAGTAGTAGCATATCGAATATAAACATATACTTATTTGTAGCCAGAAGAAAGAAAGATTCCATTTGCTCCTCCATCAGTACGTTTCGATATTCTACAGCGAGACATTATTTTCCCAAATAAACACATGAGAATCAGACAATTTGTATCGGTCGATCATCAATGAGATCATGCATACGATTTTGGACCGCCTTGACAGCAGCCACTCTTGATGCATTAGCCGCGCGGTTAGCTCCAGTCACTCCTTTGTGCACCCTCTCATCCATGTCAGAACTGCTTTCACAGCTATACGCCTTGCTTCCTGAGGAAAACAAACCATTCTCATTTAACTATTTTTCTTTAGGAGAATAAAGAAGCGTGTGTTAATGGGTACGAGTGAGAACTGTTATTACCTGGACTGCATTAAGGACTTTGGCATGAGAAATGGTAGTAGATGATGATCCAGCTTGTGAAGTATCTTGAGAAGTGGAAATAGTGAGAACCCCATTATCCCAGTAGCCCGATTGAGTGTCTCCGTTTCTAAAAGTATACATAACACAACCTTGTCTTCTTCCTTCATGCCAAGCACCCCCGTACCGATGTCCGTTTGCAAAACAATAGACACCAAAACCGTGCATTTTGCATGGAAGATATTCGTTAGCATATGTGTCCCCATTTATGTACCATCATGTAATCACATAAGCTCAAATTATATACAAATGTAAATAGCAGGATAGAATGAATATAATTGCAAGTTATGTTGGAAGGGTAAGATAATTAATCATTATAAGGTCATTAAATACATAACTAGATAAAAACATGTAATCATCATCAATTTAACAAACTCACCAACTTCTAATACAAAAAATTACAATACTCATAACAATAAACTCCTGAGGATGCATAGATACAAACTAACACTAAACTGTATTAGTGGTTCTGTAAGATACGACATTTAAGCCATGAGTTCATTAACTATTTTAAAAAAGGTTGACGTTATAAACTATAGATATTAATATTGTTGCAAATAGTTGATATAGTGGACTTAATCAACATAGATCATATTATAAACATTATGAATGTGTCGTCAATATTGAAACAGGACATAAATATTGTTGATACAAAAGTTAGGTTGGGTCTAGTTTGATCCGAATAGGCGGCTACTCGGGTGTAGAGTACCTTGTTCTCGTACCAAGTGAATTCGTTGAAGGACCCTGCACAAGGAAACGAACACCGTTAATCTTATCGTGGGAACGGATCCCACGATTGGACTCCGGCGTGAGAGTATATATGATTTGGGAGAGTAATCGGATGTAATTATGGTTTATGAGATACCTGTTCCGATGATAGTTGTATTCCTTTTATAGGCTGAATACCTTTTAGGGTTTCCGTATCTTTCGGCCCAAGACACGGCCGTTATTGTCGGGATTCGAAGTTATTCTAGCTAGCTTAAATAAGTAAAGCATATCTTTTATTCAATTAGTTTATCTACTCTGAAAGATAAGTTACAAAGATACTGCGGCCACGGACAGTAGCCGCGGCATGTAGATCCAGGAAGTATTGTGCCCGTAACCGCGATCCGTGACCGCTATACATGGGCCGAAGGCCCATTAGTAGCTACAAAGCCTATAAAAGTATTAGTGGGCCGGGCCGTTCCACACTATACGTCATCATGTTCCCCCCAGTCTAGGAGACGTGCCGTGGCCGGGACCGCGGGCACGTTTACTAAACTACAAATATGTGCAGCATTCTAAATACCAAGAACCGCCAAAGCATTGTGTGGGACCCCTTAGCGCAAAAACCGGGCCCATGAACCGAGAAACGGCAAAAACAGCTAAGTGATGGGACAAGTGGGCCCCAAACCGTTTCACCTTCCACACAATTTCCAACCGTCCGAAAAGTAAGTGGAGGACACGTGGCGAACATCCAACGAGGCACGATTATCAAGGACAGAGTATATATATATATATAGGATCAGCAATGACTGTTCATTCACTCGATCTTCAAATCAAATTGCCATTTTCAAATCAAATATACAGTTGCGTTTACTTGAGGTCAAATAAATAATTTTATAGCACCAAAGTGAGGCAATATTTTTACAAGGAGTTGATTTTTAGTCATTCTTCTTTCTTCTTTAAAAAAAAAGGTTAATTCTATATTTTCTCAATTAAAATCTCTTAATGTCATATTTGTTAACCAAAACTAATAATGCCATATATATCCATTTTAATCACAAAATTGGTCATATGTACCTATTTTACTAATTTATTTATTTATTTTTATTTCAAAATCCTAACAACAATTAATTTAAGATGTGAAGACTATTTTACCCTTATTAAAGGGCGGGAATACTCCTATTTTAAGTCTAATTTAGCTTTAACATCAAAATTCTCCTACCACCGATCAAAATCCAACAAAACTAAAAGGTATACAACATAATTGCGGTCCATACCTAACTTCACAACTTTGAAAATGATGTTTCACGACGTTGGAACATTATCAGTTTTCATGTAACGCCTTTCATCAAATACAACATGTTGAAACTCTACCCAACAACACTGCATTCAGAAACGATAACAGAATTAAAATTTCAATTTAAAGAATAGATTGATGCACAGATATGCTAATAATACCAAGTATACTTCTCAAGTATGTCTCCTACCAAACTTTCTTAGTTCCAATTCTAAAGGTATATAACATCAGTGGATAATTAGTGGGTGCATACCAATCAAACCGCTGGCTAACTTAGTTAGCTAAACCGCCACACATAATGGTCAAACCGCTGGCTGATAATTAGGTCCAAACCGCTACCTGAGGTGAATGACCAAATCGCTGCACTCGGTAAACCGTTAGCAGCTTAAGTGTACCAAACCGCTACCTAGTGGGAAAATTGGCAGAGTAACGTTTAATATAGGCCAAGAAAATAATCAAACCGTTGTGAACCTGT
>BQNB010039955.1:0-33543 GCA_026074375.1 Tanacetum coccineum
AAATAAACACAATAGGATGTTTAGCCAAGCATGTTAAAGATAAAGCAAGAACATAGATGAATCAAACAACACATAGACATATTACATGATTAAATAAACCTTACTTGATTAAAACATGAGTTAGAGGAAGTACAATAGGTTTTTAGGCCCTAAATTAATCCCTAACAGCTGCTAAACGAACTAGGGTTCGCACCATCTTTTTATTCTAAAGTTACACCCTCCAAACCCTAAATTCGGGTTTGTATATATAGGAAAATCTTTGTGACGGCGTCGCGTTTTAATCGTGACGCCGTCATTAATGAGAATATTCTAGATAATGGACTGGGTCGTGCGCTCTAACACCGTCGTGGAATCTTGTGACGCCGTCTTGATCTTCGTTGTGACGGCGTCTTGATCTTCATTGTGACGGCGTCACGTTGTATCTGTGACGCCGTCTCCGGCCACTGAGAACATTATCTTGAGAGATGTTGGTGTAGGTCCGTAGTCTTGTTCGTTTCTTCTTCAAATGAGCCCAAGTCACGTGTAATTCTTCCAAGTGAGAAATACCTGAAAAGGAACGATTAAATACCTATTTTGGGAATAAATACACAATTTATGGGGTTAAACGACCCCGAAAAAGTGTATAAAATGACACCTCATCAGGAGCATAACCAATGAAAATCCCAATATTAGTTGTTGCTTTCAATTTTCCAATATCTTCGCTGTCATTTGTAGGGTAACAAAGAGCAACAAAACTCGGAGAAAGTTAAGATCAGGTTTCTTATCATGTACAAGCTCATATGGGGTTTTGTTATGCCGAGTATGATTAGGGATCTGTTTTGGGTGTAACACGCAGTAGCAACAACTTTTGCCCATAGAAACATCGGAGCTTTTGAAAATATCAGCATTGTCCGAGCAGCTTCCACAAGAGTACGATTCCGTCTTTCGACAACGCCGTTCTGCTGAGGAGTTCTCGGAACAGATTTTTAGTGAAAGATGCCGACAATTTCATAGAATTCAGTTAGAACTTGATTAACAAATTCTGTGCCATTATCTGTTCGGATGTATCTGACAGTTTTGTTGACACCAACTTGAATTTGCTTTAGAAATTTAATGACAAACTCTTGAATTTCATCTTTTAATCTCAAAAACTTAACCCATGTAAATCTTAAATAATCATCCACGATGACCAAAGTGTATTTCTTCCCATTAACACTCTGCACTCTTATTGGTCCACACAAATTCATATGAAGGGTATGTAAGACTTCCATAATAGTGTTTTCAGATTTGGGTTTGTGGGTATACTTCTTGCTTTTTCCTAGTTGACAAGCAGAGCAAAGATGGTCTTTCTCAAACTTCAACCTTGGTAAGCCTCTTACCAGATCTTTTCGTACAAGATCATTGATGGTACCGAAGTTCAAATGGTTTAACCGACGATGCCATAACCATGATTTGTTCTTGGAGGCTTTTGACAATAAGCAGATTGGAGAGGACTTCATCATGTCTTCAACAGCGATAGTATACAGATTTGAGCCACGAGAACTTTAAGTAACTCCACACCATCTACATCTCGAACATAACACGAATGTTTTCTGAATGCAACTTTAAGATCTGAATCACAAAATTGACCTACAGAAAAGAGTTTGTGTCCAAGTCCTTCCACATAATATACCTTGGAGATCACACTATCACCAATTACGTAGTCTCTATAACCCATAATTGCACCAAATGGTCATTCCCGAATCTAACTGTCCTAATGAAATTTTTCACAAAATTCTTAAGTCGTGAGCGATTCCTCGTCATATGTTATGAGCATCTTGAGTTCAAATACCAAAGGACGATATGTACGACTTGCATTTGAAAACGGACGAAGATGGAGAGTTTGGTAATTCGGATCCCCAATTTCTGTTGGGGGTCCTGTTGGTTAGCAGAAATAGTAGTATATTTTACAGGAACATCAATTGTCTGTGACGCAACTGTAGTGGAAATGCTAGTGGAAATTGCATTTTCCTGTTTGTTTCTACGTTTGTATCTAGTTAATGGTGAAAAAAGAAATCAAAACCAAACCTTAAAAAAAGAATATAAAAACATACCTCCATAACAATTACATTTTTTAGGTATTATAATTAAGATAAAAAATTTCCCCAAAATTAAAATTTTAGGGTTCAACAATTAATTATAAACTGATTTGTATAAAATAAAACGGTGCCACTTACATATAGCTAACAATTTTCTTCGTCCCCAAAATCCATTTGCTTAACGCTTGTGACCATTCACAAACTTTTCTACATCTGTACACATCCTTTTAGTCATTCATACAGTGCCTACCAATTCAATTGCTACATTTCACATAGATTAACAACCTGAATCAAACTAAGTCATAGTCATATTATTATAGATTAACTTAATTCACATAATTTTCACAAGACTTTAATTATTTCCAATTACGCCACATCATTAGTATCAACATTATACTATGACAAGTTTTCTATTTCGCCAAGATTTCTACTAGAACATCACTTTATTTCTCATTCTTACCTAAAGTTTTCAACAAGGACGATATGTCACATGGAAAAATTACTATTTTGACTTTATGTAAGTCAAACTTTGAAACTATTTCCATGTTATTTATCGATGTGTTAATATACTTGAAAGTCATATACCGGTCAATCTCGCATTCTACTTAATAAAAATATAATTTGAGCATGTTGTAGGACTCTTTCAAGCTCATTACTCGACCTCGATAGGCCGAGAATGATTATTGATGAGCGAGCACACATGGGTGGATCAAACCACCTAATAAATCGACAAAATGATCCCTAAACCATGACAAATAACAATATGTTGCTATATATCAACCACCACATCACTTTGTTTATAATAAATATGACTACAGCTATAAAGATCTAACAATGTATAGACCGGTTGTGCCTGAGTTGGTTCCTGCCCATGAGGTTTTTATAATGGCTTGTCGACCACAGAAACAACGTATCATTTTGTTGAAAAGTAAATGAAGAAGATTGACAAAAAATAAGATAGGGAAAGTTTAGGGATTGTGCGTGAAGAAGAAAAGCGTTGGGGAAGTCTTATATAAGGAAAATATAAATTTGGGTTAGGCGTAGTAGTTTTTGCACATGTAAAATGACGATTATGCCCTCATGTGAAAGGCACGTGAGGGATTTAACAGATGTTAACAGGCAGTTCGTAGTCACAAGGACCGTGAAAGATGAAAAAAAATGAAGCATAGGAAATGTGGGTGAACAAATTTTGTATATTCGATACAAATTTAGGGATGAACGACGTAATTTAGCCTTTTTATTACTACCTCCATTCTAAAATTATAGTCCACAGACAAGAATTACACGGTTTAAGAAAAATGCATTAATTACTGCTTTGCTTTCTACGAAAGCAAAGAAAAGACAGTTTTACCCTTTGATAATTAATTAATGTTTTCTTTTATTTACGTAAATATCAATTTGAACTAAAAGTAATATGATAAACTTAAACAAATCAAACTATTATTTTTAGTAGCGGACAATTATTTTGAGACTTAAAAAACGGAAAGATGGACTATAATAATATTGAGACTTAGGCAGTATTATATATGTAAAATCTTCTTCATATATTTTCCGATTCAATTCAATTCCAATTCAACCGACAAAAAAAGTGTTAAATCGAACATTTTCCGGCCGTTGCGTAACAGAATTTGTATCAGGTAACGAATTCATCCTTTTGATTTCCGTTATTTTTAATTTATTTGTTAGTTTATCTAGGGTTTTCATCACAGGTTTATCATACAATAAAAGGAGAATGTATCACAATGGATCATCATCATCATCATCATCATCATCATCATCATCATCATATGGTGAAGAGATGTCGATGCAATACAACGGTGATGATGCAATTTTTTTTATTTTTTATTTTTATATATATTGTGCTTAAGTGTAAGGTCTTGTTTGTTTGTTTATAGGTAGGAAGCACAAATCATCATCAGCAACAAAGGTTCATTCACACACCTTTTTAGTTCACCAATTTATTATTCTACTATCTGTGTCATTCACTGTACTAGTATATATATATACCATACAGTCACGGAATCACTATTTCTTTTTCTGAAACAAATGAACTAAAAAGTACGATTGAGTTTTATTTTCACATGTTAATGAACTAACTAAACAAGGTATACAATAACATTTGTTTTGTATTTAGGAAATATCGGGAACCTTTTTGCACAAATTAGCATTTCCTTCCGCCCCTGTTCCCATACATGTTGTCATCACCCACCCAACTATAGTATCTTTCATCTTGGTTTGCTAGTTCCAGAATTGTTATCTGAACTAGAATCACCTATGCCAGGGAAATAGGGTCCTAGTATTACTGTGTGAGGCTAATATTAGAGATTACAATATGTAGACTTTATTTCCTTAAGGATATCTCGTCCTCTCGACTATGGAAGTTTGATATTCTATAAAGATTAGTCTTGTAGAGGACTTCCATACGCGAGTAAACAACTGAATCGGTTTTTGTATGCATGCAGGAGGAGCCATACTTTGGTGAACAATCTGGCAAGGATGTATCTATGAATTCAGTTGAGGCCAAGAAAGGAAGATTTATCGCAAACGTAGACTGTTCAGAAGTTTGGTGTCCAATGACTAAACACTTCCTTAGTGAATATTCAAAGAAGCAAAATTACAGGAGGAAACAGGTATCATGGTTTGGAATATATAAGATTGGTCACACTTTTAACATGTTTATTTTGCACAGGGGGACTTGCTTGTCGGGGATAATTGTGTGTATATGTTTTGCTTTCAATTTGCAGGCTTTATCTCTTATGAACCCGAACAAGATTAGAGCTTGTGAGTATCTTATTAGGTTGCATGAAGAGCGTGGCGATAAGATAGTCGTTTTTACTGATAGTCTTTATGTACTCACGGAATATGCGATGAAACTTCACAAACCAATGATATTCAATGCCTCAAGGTCCATTCTAGCTTACTGTTATTTGAAACTTATTATTCATTTTTTGCTTTCACGTGTCTCTCTCGTGAACTTCTATATCTCATGTGCAGCCACGTTGAAAGGGCAAAAATATTAGAGGCTTTCAAGACCAGCAAGGAAGTTAACACTGTTTTTATTTCAAACGTACGTAATAGCATCTTATTTTCTCATATATGTTTGTTTCATGGCTCTTGAATGTTGAAATCGCTAGCATTGTTTCTTGTTGTAGTTTGGCGACAATTCCATAGGTATTCCTGAAGCTAATGTGATTATTCATATTTCATCCCATGCTGGTTTCAAACGTCAAGAATCCCAACCTCTTGGGCATATCCTTAGGGCGAAGGTAATCTTTTAGCTCGGTCTTTTTTAGTATATATTATCGTTGTGCCTACAACGTTGACTGGACTTATAGATTCTAATCAGCGATCTTTTTTGTTTGTTATCGCGCACAGGGCTGTTTCCAAGATAGAATCCTTTTCTACTCCTTAGTATCTACAGATACAACGGTACTTTTATACAGATATCTATATTAACTTATGGTTATCTGCACTGATACATCAGATATATGAAAACTTTTCACACAATCTTTTAATCGGAGGATGTTGAAACATATTTGCAGTTCTTCTTTTGGTAGTCAATTCTGTTATTAATGAATTCTCGAACCTTAAAGCCTAGTTCTTGTAATTGGCATTTTGCAAAGCCATAAGCTGAGCTGGTTTTTTGGAGTGCAGGAAATGCAAGACTCAATTAAGAGGCAGCAGTTTCTGATTAATCAAGTTTTAAGTTGTAAGGTAATTCTATATACTTTGTCTTTAAATAAATGCGATTCAGGGTCGCATATACATATAAATAGAACCCACAATCGTAAATCTGTTTCTGATTCTGTGACCTTTACTATTTAACCAACCAACAGGTGATAACAAGTATACCAGCTATACCAGACACATGGTCAGAGTTGAGCTATCAGCGTTTGAAGGATCAGCTTTGTCTTCTTGATAATGTTATACATCTATAAATCTTATTATTATACCTAACTATTCCCTAGTCGCGACGCCAAAACTTGATGCGGTCGTCCACAGACTTTTTACACGAATTTTTACAACTCCCTAGGCAGAGCACCTAATCGTGTAATAGTATATAGGTAAACTCGTAGTGGTTGTTATCGTTAACTCAGGAATAGGTTGGAAAGGCTTTGATCACGGTCTAACAGAATTCTAAAGGTTGAAAGAAGATTATTTTTGTATTTTTTTGTGTTTTATGGAAAGCAAGTAAATCATATATTTGAGGGGTGGTTTAGTTTTAGCTATTTAAACTAAATAAAAACTAAACTAATGGTGATAACAATATAAAAAAAGATTGTGTTTATTTAATCATGTATTACTCTCTAAATTGCTTCTCCTTGTGTTGTTGCTTTGTCATACTTGTGATGATCTATGAATTTATTTCCTAAGATCATGAACCAATTAAACGACCCGCCGTCTATTTAATATTCCGTTTAAAGCAACGGCACCAAGTAAGGTAGTATGAAGACTATTACAAGGCCCCCTAAGAGTATATTAAATGCATGTGAAATATATTAAGAGTGGATCAACCATATAAGGGATCAAAGGTAGATAAAAGACTGTTACCCGATGGTAATCCCTTACCTACACAATCATGTTTTCCTAGACATATCAACAGTGATACAGACAAAAGCTGGTTTTTTAAGGCCTAACATGCACATCCATCACAAGAAGCAACACCACTAAGATCTATATTCTAGGTTTCATACAATCATAAATAAACACAATAGAAGGTTTAGCCAAGCATGTTAAAGATAAAGCAAGAACAATAATAAATCAAACAACACATAGACATATGAATGAGTTAAAAAACCTACTGATTAAAACATGAGTTGGAAGAAGTAAAATAGGGTTTTAGGCCCTAAAATCGTCCCTAACAGCTGCTAAACGAACTAGGGTTCGTACCACACTTTATCTAAAGTTACACACTAAAAACCCTTAAATTTGGGTTGTATATATAGGAAAATCATTGTGACGGCGTAGCGTTTTAATTGTGACGCCGTCATGGAAGAGAATATTCTAGATAATGGGCTGGGTCGTGTGCTCTGACGCCGTCGTGAGATCTTGTGACGCCGTCTTGGTCTTCGTTCTGACGGCATCACTTAACCAATGACGCGGTCATCTACTTTAGAGGACATAATTATCGAGATGTTGTGTATGTCCGAAGTCCGTCCGTTTCTTCTCCAAAAGATCCCAATCCCGTGTTAATTCTTCCAAATGCCTTCCAAATGTGAAATACCTGAAAAGGAATGATTAAGTACCTATTTTGGGCATAAATGCATGATTCTTGATCTCACCCCTCGGGCACTATTTATCAGTCATCATTTTTTTCAGTGTTGCCCATGGCATGGCATGAGCTGCTTCAGGAGTAGTGGTCTTAACATAGACATTCCACCATGTAAGAGCATCGTATTGTAGAGTGCAAGTTGCAAATTTGACTTGACAAGATGTTGTGCAATTGCTAATGCTAAACACAGACTCCATTTTCTCAAACCATTGAGTGAGTCCGACGACTCCCTCAGTGCCTTTAAAGTCCAAAGGTTTGCATTTCAGGAATTCTAAGTAAGAGCATTTGCGAACAGCTTGTACTGGCCTTGGTCCTAAACCATTGTTGTCGTAGCCATTCCTAACTCTGCTTGCTTCTGCTTTAGCCATTGCAGCGGCAACTCCTCGGTCAATTAAGGCCTGAAGTTATGCCTCAGTAACAGTTATGGTGGTTGTTGTTGGGGCTGGTGTGACTAGTGTTGACCTTGTGGTTCGTTTTGGTGCCATTTTATTCAATCACAAGAAAATACAATACCCGTTAGATTTTAATACAATCATAACGTGACATAACATATGCATCATAAATAAAAGACAAAGATCCATACCGGATAGCTAATCAAAACCAAAAGATCTATACCGTCTGCTAGCTGGGAGTAACCCATAAAAACTTAACAGACTGTATAGTAGCTACAATCATAACCAAGTCTAGGAACTGCTACCAGTGTCCTCTAAGGTGTCATCGCGTGCTCCAGCCTCCAAAGCCTGAATACGCATGATATGCCTCATCGCGCGATCATCCGCGTCTTGACGCTGCCACTCGTGGCGACGCGCTTGAGTCTCTAACACTGTAACCCGTGCCTCTAATGCCCTGCAGTAAGCCTCAGATCTAGCCAAATCCTGACGGGTCTGAATACTCTCTTGCTCGTAAGCAAGTCTCTCTCTCCTCAATACCTCAATCTCAGCTCTCACAGCTGCACGATCCTTCTGGGCATCGTGATGTCGTGAGTAAAACTCCGAACTCTCTCTACTGCGAACATCTACCTGGTAACTGACCCTCAAGTTGACCACCTCTAAGGCGGCCATCATCCTCCTCTCAGTATCTCGGACCCTAGTCTCCACAGTGTCTACAGAACTGCAATCGACCCTACGGGCCATAGTGGGTCCTGGCTGTCTCGCAGTAGCAGCAGCAGAACTCTCCCCAACCTCACACCCAGGTCTAGGAGCAGTAAGTAGTAGTCTCTTACGAGGCGGCGTGTCAGCCTTAGGAATATCAGCTCTGCGGCTAGTGGATGGTGTAGGTAGTGGTATAGGTAACAATGGTGGGGTCCCTGATAGAAGTAGTGGATGATAGGTAGATGGTGCTGCAGCTCTCATCTGAGCCATGGCTGCTCTAGTACGTGGGGGTCGAATAAGTGAGGGTAAAAAGGATGATGGTGGTGGAGGTGCAGAAGTAACCTCAGTAATGTATGCCTCTATAGGTGCCTCATCCTCAGCTGGCACTAAGTCCTCAGGGTGCTCAGGCTCAGGAATGTATACTGGTACATGATCCTCCAGCTCTATGGGATCAGGTACATACTCTGGAGAACGTGGTGCCTGCTCCAGTAACTGTCTGGCAGCCTCCTCGTAAGGATCCTCAGATGGGATACTCCATGATCGTGCCTCAGAGTGAACAGAAGTATAGGTAACTGCGGAATCAGCTGACATGACTACTGTGACCAGCAGAAATAACTTATATGAGTATATTATATAAGGCTCTTATTGCAATATACGTAATATATTATAAACACGTATATCAATTATGAATGCATTTAGTATAACTAACTAATGCAACAACTAGTGTGTCCCGTAAAAACCCCTTTGTATGAATGCAATGTTTGAAAACGGTTATAGTCCAGCAAAAACATTTGACCTGGTTCTCTATAACCTTGGCTCTTGATACCAATCTGTAACACCCCCAAATTGGGTCGCAGCGGAATAAGGGTCCGGGGCGTGTTACTTCATAGATCAATAACACAAGATGTATATAGAACGACCAAAAAGTCGTTTAAAACTGATACATTGGAATTAACAAAGTATTTGTTACATAAGCCGAAGCTTCACTTGTCCACTTGTTCAAAATACAAAGATTTCTAGCCCATAACAGTTATACAAAATGTAATGCGACAAAATCTTTAATGCATGATATCCAAATCAAAACCACCAATGTATCCCTGGCACCTCGTGCCTATTGACCACCTGAAAACATTGCTTTAAAACGTCAACAAAAATGTTGGTGAATTCATAGGTTAGTAAATTATAATATGCAGGACCGCAAGACTTTCCCCGTGATAATGCAACAAAATGCAGACATCACAAAATTCGATTACATTTTCGTATTAAGTCGAGTTAATATAATTGACATTTTCATATTTTTAGTCCCCTGATGAACAATAATTTTTACTGTAGAGTGAAAACGTTTATAATTACAGTTTTAGTAAAACTGGCATAACTTTCGTGTTTTAAGCCTGATTTTGACGGTTTATATGCCCACGCTTTCGTATTTGGATGAGTTATCATAATTTGACATCTTCATAATTTGGACCTCCTGGTGAACAGTAACATTTACAGTTCACACCAGACCCTAAATATATTTATATAGTTTTTGTTATCGTAAAACTCGTATACGCCGTATTTTCTTCGTTATAGCTCTGTTTTTAGCGATTCTTTCCAGCACGTTCTGGTAATTGAAAGTTCTATATATTTATGAGGTTTACAAAAATAAAAGTTTCTGTCATGAATAGTAACTTTTATAAAAATTGTTTTATAAAAGTATTAATTGTCGTAAACTCGCGAAATTCATAACTCATTCGTTATTAATTGAAAAATTATGATTCTTATAATTTTGGAATCCTAAAAATTTGTGTAATCTGTTAAAAATACTAAACTTTCTGTTTTAGAAATATTTTATAATTTGCTTTTATAAAGTTTATTTTATAAACCGGTATTAACGTAAATCGTGTTTTTATCGTAACTTCTTCGTTATTAATCCGTTTTTCGAGTTTCTTACCTTTTTGGAATCATCATGAGACGTATTATTTTTATAAAATGTTAAACCCACTGTTGGAAATTCGGATTCCAAACAGCCCCTTAATGATACATATATATACTTATTTGTTTAACTTGTTATATATACTTTTCAACTAAGTAAATTTCCACAAGTTCTTAATAACTCATAATATACTTATGTCATATATATTATATAGTCCAAGATCCATAATTTGTCCATTAGTCCAAGATCACAAGTTCATAACTTCACATAAAATCATAACTTTCCTTAATTAACTTTAAAAACCCTAATTTTGTATATAACCATTTCTACATTAAATCAACAAGGTACAATACTTCTATGTCCATTTTATCATGATATTAACAATAACATATCATATGTAAAAGTGTTAAAAATCATAATCATAAGCAAGTTATCCATTTAACATGTTTAAAACCCTAAATGGTGATTTAACTATATAGAACATATATACTTATAAAAATGAGAAAAGTAAAGACATAAAGGTTTATAGATAACCTCAAAGTGATGTATGATGATGAGAAATACAATCTAAACCCTTGTTTAGATTTTTAAACCAAGCTTGCACTCTTGAAAACCCTAGTTTTCTTAGAAAACCCTAATCTTGCAAATCTTGCTTCAATACTTGTAAACCTTTAACCAACCCTTGCAAACACCTTAGGTTATCATAGGAATGATGTGTGTAGGTGTGTATGATCTTATAAAATCAAGGTATGGATTGTGTATAGTTGTGGTTTGATGCCGTGGGTTTTGAGGGAGAAAGAGAGAGTGTTTGTGAAATTTTTACTTGTTAAATGGAAGTGTGAGTTCACTTGCATAGTAAGCCTTTTATAGCATGAGTTAACTAGCTATTGGTTGCCTTAACCTAACCATGGTTAAACTATGAATGACTAGCTTGTAAGAAAAGCATGGTGTTGGTGTAAGAAAGCATGGGAATGTTGAGTGTGTAAGTAAACTTGTAAGAAAATATTGACTAACTTGATTTACTTGCACATGGTTTTCATTCTAGAAGAGTTGGCAATATCTTTGTGTGTTTTATTCACCAAAACCGGCCCTATGGCTTTCTTGGTTAAGAAAATGATATAATTTTAGGTATTGGGTATAAAAGTGGGTATTTGTTGAAGTGTAGACAAGTTTTGGTGGTTCCGGGTATGCCTAAACGTACTTTATCGCGAAACGTAAACACTTTACGCAACCAATAAAAATAAAATGAACAAAGACCATAATTATTCTCAAAATAATTATTTAATACTTGATTGATGTAAATGTTTAATTGTTTGATGCCCGTTTACATTGAACGACAATTTTTAGCTTACGCGATTTAACTTAACGTTTACGATTTAAAACAAACGCGTACAATACAAAAGATACATTGTAGATTTATCGACGTCGTCAATGACTTGAAAACACAGGGTGTTATAGCTCATAGACAAGCAGTTTCGTGAACGACGGATCATTCGAAATCTGGAAAAATTGGTTGGTGCGAAAGAACTCGAGATGGACTACAAAATGATGACGCGCACAATCTAAACGTCAGGTCCTATCTCAAAACTTATCTTGTGAATATTGTGAATATGTAGCAATAGACTTATTACAATATGCAAATAATTAATGTGTTAATGTATGTACAATTGCAAGTTGTTGATTTTTGACACATTTTCTTTGGGCTTATCATTATAAATTCGGCAATGGCCCATGTATTATGTGTGATAATATTATGTAACTTTTATGTATTGGGTATAAAAGTGGGTATTTGTTGAAGCGTAGAAAAGTTTTGGTGGTTCCCGTGTATGCCTAAACGTATATTTTTTTGCAAACGTAGCCCAATTTAAGTAACCAATAAAAATAAAAATGAACAAAGTTAATAATTATCATCAAAATAATTACTTAATACTTGCTTAATGTAAACATTTAATTGTTTGATGCCCGTTTACATTGAACGATAATTTTTGGCGTACGCGATTTAACTTAACGTTTACGATTTTAAACAAACGCGTACAATACTAAAAATAAATAGTATATTTATCGACGTTGTCAATGACTCTAAAACACGGGGTGTTATACCCTACTTACCATGAAACTCCACCCAATCAGGTACACTGCCCGTTAAAGTGTTGTTTTAGGATAAGTCGGCTAAATATAAATTTAAAACTTGGTAATCAATAAATTAACCCTACACGACAGCACATCTCATGCCTTACCCTAGGTTCACCAAAACCATCATCAATCACTTCCTCTTTAAACACAATCCCTCACCAAGCTGCAGTAGTACTTACATACACAAATAATTAAAGATGATGGTATAGTAAGTAGATTGAAGTTTGTCAGAATTGGCGAAGACTATCTAGAATATGGACTTCCCATTCTTAAGACGATGTTGACTGTTTGGATTAAGCAATCAGACTCTTATAAAATGTTCATTAAATACTCCACTTGTCAAATTCCTCCTGAGAAGAGTAGAGGCAAATGTTCATAGGGGAAGAAGACTGCAGATACTACTAAAGAAACTATGGATGTTTCTGAAGAATTCAGACTCCGAACCTACTAGAAAATGAAATGCTGCAGAAGAGTGGTCAAGTGAAAGTCACTATTATAAAGATGATAAACATTTTTCCTGAACCAGACTTGCTTTGGAGTTAGGAAAATATATAGGTTTAACTATGATGCGAGAGGTAAGTAGCAATGGCAAAGTCCTATGCTTACTCATGCAAGGAATTGTGATCTGAAATCTGTACTCGAGCCCTTGCCAGAAGAAGACCATCAGGTATTGCTTTCAAAGATACTTCCAGCTTATCAAAGAAGATGTCTTCTGATTTGTCTCAGAAGCTCAAGGGTAGTCAAACTTTAACTCCTAAAGAACAAATTGCTGCTGACACGATGAAAGCGCTTAAGGAAAGTAAGAAGACCAGCACGAGACAACCATGTACTAGAGGCATAAGTGAAGGAACTTGTGTTTCTCTAGGGGTTCCCAATGAGTCCATAGTCGTCCCTGCTACCTCAAGTAAAGGAACTAATACTAAGCCAGGGGTTCCCGATGAGGAAAAGGTCAGTTCTGAAGACAATGTTATACTTGAGTAGGGATCTGAACAAGAGAGTGAGTACACTAAAGGAAGTGGGGGTATGATGATTTGTAACATTGACATGGAGACAATGCGAAGAGGAAGAGTGAAGAAGGATGACGATAGTACATAAAGCTATCATCTTGAACAGAGAAAACGTTTGAAGAAACTGATGACGAATTTGTGCATGGTAAAGAACATGTACAAGATAATGATGATGAGTTGGTACACTGTGATGAACAAGTAAATGATGACGAGGATGAAGAGATGACAAATGCTAAAGTTGAAGAATCAAGGAACGGTGATAAAGAAATTACTGATGCGGCCAAGGTAGATGCTGAAAAGACTGAAGAAGTAAAGGATGATGCCAAGAAAGCTGAACTTCCTCTAATAAGCTCCAGCTTATTAGTATCTTCTGGTTTTTTGGTGATCAATGTCTTAAATTTTTTTGTCTTGATACTTCTTTTTTGTATTGGTTAAGGATATAACCAGATGGCTGAGTCAACTCTTTATTGGATATTAAATCGAATCTGATGTTCCCCATTTCAGTCATCCCCGTTCTTTTTAATATATTGTTTCAGTTATTTTTGAGCCCTCAGTCCTCACACCTATACCTGAAACTCCTTTAGTAGCTCCTGCAACAACTCTTCTTCTACCTCCATCTGTCTCCACCATACCACCTGTGCTACTCCAAACAACAACACCAATCCCTACACTACTCATCACAACTAAAGCTCCAACCATTACTATTGTTGTCCTTGAATCTAATGCACTCACTATTCTTCAGGTAAGAGTTGCAAGTTTAGAAAAGGATGTGTCTGAATTAAAGAAAATTGATCACTCTGCTAAAGCTCTTGCATCTCTTAAATCCTAAGTTCCAACGGTTATTGAAAATTATCTTGGATCTAAAATTGGTGATGATCTTCAAAAGGTTCTATAGAAGATAAACTGCAGAATATTAGAAAGCTCTTGTATAAACCTAGCTCTTGAGCCAAGCAAGATTCAGACACTAACAATTAAACTTGAACCAGAATCTGAGAAGAGTGCTTTAGAGATTCGCAAGATTAGTAAAGGAACAAGCTTCTTGAGAAGCAAAAGAATGTCGAAGTATAATAACTTAAGTCTACTAAACAAGGTGGCACTCCATAGAGTGTATGATAGGAAAAGCGCTCTCTTCCAGACCTTGAATGAAAACAGACTTTCAACAGAAATCCTTGCCTATTCATGCATTTATACCAGCTCTCATGGATGCTTTGATAGAGGTTGATAAATTCTATAGATAAGGAGTTTACGATTCGTAAAAGAACCATAAAAGATTGCATGAAGATGAGGATGATGATGAGATCCTTTCTGTTGGACCAAACCAATGGTAAAAAGTCAATGAGGAAAAGACTAATGTGTCATGTTTTCATGAAACCATCCACCACCAAGGAAACCTCTAGAGGTAGAGTTCCCATCCAAAAGTTCTAAAACCGGTAAGTCTGCAACTACATAGGAACCGATTGAAGAACCAATAGCTGAGGTGGTAATGGATGACCTGGAGACCACTGCAAATGAACATGTGGTTAATGATGCTGATCGTCCTTAAGATTATGTAACACAAAAGACCAACAAACCTTCTTAGGAGACATTGGTTCAAACAACCTCCAGGCCTCACTACTCCTGATTCAGAATGGTAAAACAAGCGTTCAAGTTGTAACTGTTCATCTGAATAGCTTGGTTTCATCCATATGTATCTGACTGTAAAGGATCTTTTACATTTGATGAACGGATGGCCACTTCTATTTACTGCGTACTTTCAAGTATGCTATGAATCAACTCAAGATAGACAGTCTTACTTAAGATAATCTTAGTAGGACCTGCTTTTAACCCTGTTGAAAAGGCACATGCACTAGCAGCATGGAACTTTGAGTTCAAGATAGAAGGATTTGCTTCAAGCATGACAGGACAGTCTTGATTGGTAAAACAATCCAGAAGGAGAATTGGTGCCCTTGACTTGACCAATTAGCTCTTCTCCTTGAAAGGTCGTTCAGGCTGTCTAACCGTTGCTGCCGAATAGTTCTTTGATGAGGTGTCATTTTATATACTTTTTTAGGTCTTTTAACCCTTAAATATGCATTTATACCAAAATAGGTACTAACGTTTCTCCTTTTTAGGTATTTAACTTTTGAAGACATTTGGAGGAATTAACACGTGACCTTGGGTCATTAGGAGAAGAAACGGACAAGACTACTGACCTACACCAAAATCTTTTGAAGATTATGCTTATAGAGCGTGGAGACGGCATCACAAGCATAAAGCGACGCCGTTAGGATTTACGAGGTGACGGCGTCAGTACATTGTGGTGTCGCCGTTTAGAACATGGATGACCTAAAGGAACTCTAGAAGATTCAGTGTCACGAGATTAAGAATACCATTTAAAGCGCGCGTGAAGTACTAGATATTGTTTTGATCATAACTCCTTCATACAAACTTGGAGTTCGACGATTCAACTGCTCACGCGAAGAGAACGAGAAAATATACAACTGCGTGTAAAATGTCATTGTAACAGCATCACGATTTTCTCTGACAGCGTCGGGAAGGTCGATTTAGGTTTTGTCTATAAATACAACCTCATAACTTCGTTTTTATCAAGCCCTAACCCTAAGTCCGATTCATAGTTTGGGTAGGATTTTTTTTCAAACATAGAAGACATAATTCAATCTATAAACATCTTGTAATGGTTTGATTATCATATCTATCTTAATTCATGTCTTCAATTCCTTATGTTGATTATTATTTCTCTTGCTTGAGTATGCTTGGCTAATTCATCTAGTATTTATTTGGGAATGCATGAACCTTGTCTTAATTGATTAGATCTTGTTGTTTGTGACAGATTCAATGAGTCTAATTGATTATAGTTTATAATTCTTATTTCCTATTGCTTCTTGTTGATGGATATGTGCGTTAGGCTATAAAAAACTAGCTTTTCTCTGTATCGTTGTTGATATGTCTAGGGAAACGTGATTGTATAGAAAGGATACCATGGGTAACAGTCTTCATACTACCTTACCCCTTATATAGTTGAATCCCTATTAGAAGAACATTATCATTGCATTTAATATACTTTAGGGGCCTTGTAATAGTCTTCATACTACTTTATCTTGTGCATTGTCCTTAATAGAATATTACATAACATGGCGGGTTCGTGTTTAATCCAGCTGCTGGAATTAGGTAATGCTTAACATTTACATTCTCAAGTTTGTGCATAAAACAATTGGGTAGAATTGGATAGCTAGCAAGGAGTAGTGCATCTCAGGTGAATACGCTTCATTGTATATTTGTTATTTAGTTTATTAGTTTAATTAGCTTAAAACCAAACCTCTTTAAAACCAAAATTTACTTGCTTTCATGAAATATAAAAACACAAAAAGAATCTTCCTTCAACCCCTAGACCTTAGTGAACATTCGATCCGGCCTTCACAGTTCTTATTCCCTAGAGATCGATAACAACCCACCGAGCCTTGACTTATACTACCACTAAAACGGTTTAGGTACACTGCCTAGGGAGTTTGTAAAAACTTCGTGTATGAAAGTCCCTTACGGACAACCGCATAAGAACTTTTTTGGCGACGCTTACTGGGAATTGCGTAAGTTTTGGATTCTATCTAGGCTTAGGTCTACTCACAAGATTCCTATCAAGTGAGATTTAATTTCTTGTCAAGTAGTTTTCTTTTAGTCTATCTCTTCTTTGTGTAGTTGTTCGTAAATATGTCATTCGTCACCATGGCGGATGAAATCACACTTGAGTCGTTAACTGAAGAACAATTTGAGTGCTTCATAGAATATTACCATGAAAATTATCTGAAAGATTTTAAAAACAATTTAGAGCATCTTTAGGAAATATATAAAATGATGTGAAATGGTGGAGTAGGAATATGCCTTAGCTACAAAAATGCCTCACCTAGTGAAATTAAAGAACCATATGAGCCTTCACCTAGGATGTATTCATATGAACAACCTTCGTGTTTAGGATCAATTTTTGTTGGTGAGACCCTTAGGAAAAGTGACCAATTGCATCAAACTTTTGAGAAGAGCTCCATAGCAATGACCCGTAAGTTAGATGACATGATAGAATTGCCTAAGTACAACTAGAGAACACTATAAAGGAGGATTTAGGAATAATGTGAGATAGTTATGGTTAAGATGCCTAAGTGCATGGCATGGTTAGATGATGAGCCCATAGGTGATCTAGATATGATGGAGGATAAGTTGGTAATCTGAGCCACCTCAACTGCAACCCATGACGTCCTCTCACTAATTGAGTTATACAAACGCCCCGTCGACTCACTCGGAAGAGAGTAGAAGAAGACTATAGGTATCATCAATGATTCCTGGTAGAAACATTGGGACCACATGAAAACTAGAGGAATCCAGGCTTAAATATTATACTCCTGACCTCTTTCTTTCGTTCTAAGGGATTTTCCTAGTGTTGATGAACCGAAAGCCTCAACTTTTACTCAATTTTTTTTAACCCCTTAGATGTAACTTAGGAGAGACAAAAGAGAAACTGACCACCCATCAACCAATATAGTCCGGGTAGTTTTAAGGGATTAAGGTATTAAAACCTTAACCATTCGCAGCACACCGCCTTCACCGACGTGGAATTACTCTATCGAAATGGTGTGTATCGGGCTACTTCACCCGCACTTGACCTTAAGTGTTAGGGGAGACCTACCTTTTACGCAGTCAAATGAAGCGTTGAGGTCAGGACTTGTGACATCGAAACAAAAAACAAGCACTTTTTGGGAGGAAACCTAATATTTTAAATTAATGCATTTAGGAATGTCGTGTGTCTTGTGTGGTTGTTTTGAGTCATATGATTATGTTAACTGTTTTTCATAGTTTATGCAGTAATTCATACAGGAAATAACTCATAAGATTACGTACAACAAATTTTTCATCAAAAACAAAGACTGAATTTTCTCAGAGTGTGGAGACGGTGTCACGATTTGCACGCGACGCTGTCAGCTCGTCCGTTGTGACGACGTCAGGATTTTTTCTGACGGTATTTATTTGTCATGCGCAGAGGCAGTTACCTGATAAATTCGAAATTTTTTAGTATTTTTGAAAATATAACTTGTGTAATATTTTAAATTTGTAATTCTTTTATAAACCTACAAAAAACCACGATTATGTTAACACATTCATCCTATCTTTATTGCTTTCGTAGAGTCTAAACGTAGTTAATAAGATTGTATTTATCATTCACCCGTGGATTTTATGCTTGGTGTAATTGTCTTTGTCTTTGATTTACAGGTTATATTTGACGAGAAGAAGCTTGGAAGTTCTTAGGAAGTTTCATGGTATGATTCTTAGAGGATGATTTAACCAGTTATCGCTGTTTTCTTCTCCATTTATTGACGCAAACCAGGGGATTAGTACTAGTTTCTTTTACTTGTTTCCTTTTCCCTTAATTTGTTTTTACGGGTACTTTTGTAGAACATTGGGGGACAATGTTCAACTTAAGTGTAGGGGGAAAATAAGCCTTAGAAACTATTCTTTCATTTGCCATTTGCTTTGTCTTTAAAATGATGGGTAATATATCAAAACATAGCATAAGAGGTAATTTTAACCAAATTTTAAAAAAATGTATGACACATACCGACGAAAACCGAGTATTAATGCTTCATGGATAGGAATTTATATGACCAGCATAAAAAAACCATCAGGAATTTCCTACCCTAAAAATGTTGAGGTTCGCTTAGATCTATAGGAATTCGGGTATCTATTATTGATACCCAAGATAGTTTATACCTTTAGCTTTCTCTATTTAAGGAGTGAGTAGTCATATGTGTTTATTTTGTCGTTATGGATGTGTACATGTGGTCTTTGTTGCCTTTTCTTGAGCATTGAGATCGGTATTAAATTATATGAGTGTACCGGTAGCATATTAAATTCTAGAACTTGTTTTTGTGATGCATTCCGAGACCGCATAGTAAGTATTAGGATTTGCTTGATAAGAGGCATTAGGATTAACCTAAGTTTTTAAACCTGTTATTGTTATGGATGCGTCTCACCGATTCATATAACTATCCACAACCGGCCATGCACTCATTTTTAGTTGAAGGATCCCTTGTAGAACCTCTGAGCCTTTCTTTTCATGGTTCTTGTAAATTTTTTATTTCTAGTTAAGCCAGACTATTAATGAAGAGCATTGTCACCTTTAAACCAATTGTTACACCCCAAATCGCCTTAGCCTACCTTGTATGTACTCGCTTTTAGTACATTATTGTTTTAACCCAAGTTAATTATTGAGTACACAGTTGCTAAGTCCTTATCCTTGTAAATACAGTTTTGGGACGATTGGGATTCATGGTAGTATTTATTTTGCGAAGAATGGGGAAGAAAAGTTAAGTCAGTACCCCCATAAATTTGTTAGATAATCTCCATGTTATTTTGATCCACCTCAAATCGGGTCATTAGTTAGATTGTAAATATCGAGTATGTAAAAGCTCAAGTGTAGGGGTACGTGTTAAAACCCAAGTTATGATGTATTATGTTATTCAAAAAAAAAGAAAAAAAAGAAAGAAAAAGAAGAGATTTTGTAGAGTTGTGAAGAGTTTGTATATCTTCGTCTGAGTCTTGGCTTAGCAACCAAACCAGCGTGTATTCGAATAAATTAGCTAACCCTTCCACTCTAAATTTACCTAAAGCCACCCAAATGTATCCCATCCGTTTTTTGTTTCCATTATATGTTATCTTACACCTACACCCACAACCCTTTAAAAGACCTCTTAGATAGTAATGAATAATGCTTGCGCCTAGCGGTGGTTTGATCCTTTACCAAGCCTATGGTAATTTATATGCTATGACAGGTAATGAGTGTTGATTTTCCATTTCCCTTATATGTTATTAATCATTATACAACGAATGAAAAGAGAGAATCTTAACACTTATGTGAGGTGTTAGTATATACTTTTCGTGCTTTTAATTACGAGGTTTAGAAGGTTGTGTTGTAATATACTTTTAAAGAGTAGGTTAAATGACCCTAATACTGCTATTGTCTAGGTAGAAAATCCCATTTGCTTAAGGACAAGCAAAGTTCAAGTGTAGGGGTATTTGATGAGGTGTCATTTTATACACTTTTTTGGGGTCATTTAACCACCTAAATCGTGCATTTATGCCCCAAAATAGGTACTTAATCAATCAATTTTCAGGTAAGTTTCTATTAGAGGCATTTAGAGGAAACTTTCACGTGACTTGGGCTCATTTGGAGAAGAAACGGACAAGACTACGGACCTACACCAAAATCTCTTGAAATTATGCTTACAGAGCGTGGAGACGGCGTCGTAAGCATAAAGCACGCCGTCATGATTTACGAGGTGACGGCGTTAGTACATTGGTGACGTCGTCAGAACATGGACGACCTAAAGGAAATCTAGAAGATTCGGTGTCACGTGATTAAGAATACCATTTAATGTGCGCGTAAAATACCATATATTGTTTTGATCATAACTCCTTCATACTAACTCGAATTTCGACGATTCAACTGCTCACGCGAAGAGAACGATAAAATCAACAACCTCACGTAAAATGTCGCTGTAACGGCATCACAATATTCTCGATGGTGTCAGGAAGTGGTTTATGGTTTGGTCTATAAATACATAACCTCATAACTTCGGTTTTTATCACATAGCCCGAACCCTAAGGTCCGATTCTAGGGTTTAGGTAGGTGTTTTTCTAGCAACTTAGAAGACCTAATCCAATCCATAAACCTCTTGTAATGGTTTTTGAATTATCATATTTATCTTAATTCATGTCTTCAATTCCTTTTGTTGATTGTGACTTCTCTTGCTTGAGTATGCTTGGCTAATTCTTCTAGTAATTATTTGGGAATGCATAAAACCTTGTCATTAATTGATTAGATTCTTAATTGTTTATGCAGATAAATGAGTCTAATTGATTATATGTTTATATCTTGTTTCCTATACTTTTCCCTTTGTTGATGAATGTGTTGCGTTTAGGCTCTAGAAAATCAGATTTTGTCTTATATCCTTGTCGATATGTTCTAGAGATACGGTCTGGTAGAAAGGGACTACTAATGACATATAATAATGTCTATTTTTGCATCATTTATCCCTGTTAATAGCCCGGTTTTGTATAGTGTATTGCAAAGAATTGTTCCTTAATCGTTTATATTTGAGAATTGCTGTAATTATGGAGTGATTGATGAAAGATAGCAAAAGGCGCGCATTCTGGAGCTTAAAAGTACTATTCTGAAGACCAATACGCCGTATCCATCAAGGAAGATACAGCGTATCCGTGCCTACACTCACCAAAGACCACAGAGGATGAAGCTCAATACACCGTATCCAGAGATACTCAAATACCCATATGCAATATATGGAAACGAAATATAATATTCTGGAAGATATCAAACGTGGTCCATACTCCAAGAAAATCTCCAATACGCCGTATCCAACCTTGGATACGCCGTATCGAACCGACTTCCGGACCCTGTAAATACATAACTCAAAAATGAGTTTTAAGTATGCTAAATCATATTCTTGATACCTAAACCAAAAAAGTCGATTTTCAGTGGAGAAAAAGAGTAGAAGAGGTCGAGCAACGTATTCAATTCCATAGGAGACAACGTCTAATTTCGTATACTTTAGTAATCATTCAATTTTTGGTATCATCTGTTAACTCGGTTAGTTTAACTTAGCTAGAGAAAAAAAAAAGAAAAAAAAAAATAAATTACTCTTGTATTTATTATGACGTTTGAAGGCTAATACCTTCGGGTATTAGCCATTATTATGAAGATCTGAATGTTTGGTATTTGTTTATCTCGATTTCTTGATTTATCGTTGTATGCTTGTTTATGTTTATCAATTTATACTTGTTTACGCGCTTTTGTATGCGACCTATCATTCAACTGGATCTAGTGATACGGACCAAGTAGATCTAGAGTCTGGGATAGCTCTCCATATAGTGATTTATACATCTAGAATAATAGTTACACAAATATTGTCCTTCTAAGTCTGTGTCTAGGATACGCTTCGGGCTTAACTAGTTAATTGGATATTGCCAATGGTTTATTGATCGTGTTGACTAGCAGGTGACCTAGATAATTATCTAGTAACGTTACTGAATCCATTTGGATAGTTGGACAATGTGGACTACTAGTGTTAAATTGCCATTAGCGATTAAGTGGGTAGATTCTATATGAGCTGGGGTTTTAACAAGATCAAACATTGCCTTAATCCCTAAGATAGATTAGGATCATCAAATAAGAATGCTTTATGCGAAATGCTTTTAATTATGATCAGTATTATTGTGTCTCAGGTCTTAGGATGATGTAAGCCTAAGTCCTTAAGAATGATATGCCACATCGAGAGAGAAATCGTTGCACTTAATAAACAAACTCAAACCTTTTAATCGGATTAATAAGGTTAAAACAATTTTCTTATATAAGGTTCGATCGTCTTTTATCTTTGATTAATTTGCTCGCGTGGGTTTAAAGTGCCTTGAAATTGAGTGTAGTTACCAATCCAATCAGTTACAATTGTCAGTTCTCTCAGGTTGTAAAAACACCTTTTTTTTGGTAAGAATTAGGATTGTGACCGACATTAGGTTTAACATAGGTTTAGAATAGTGTAAATTAAACATAGATTAGATAACTTTAAAATATTGATTAAATTGATAGAGTTAACCTCGCTTTAAGTGTTTGTTACCCTACTTACCACGAAATAAAAAAAAAACTATACCGATCGAGGTAACACTGCCCGTTAAAGTGTTGTTTTTGGTTTAGTCGGCAAAATATAAATTTAAAACTTGAATCAATAAATTATACACCACTCACTACGACACATCAAGTTTTTGGCGCCGTTGTCGAGGAGTGAAAATTTAATCTTGATTTTTATTTGATATTTTGGTTTTTAACATTAGATTAGATCTTACCCTTATGAGTAGTGTAATTTAGATTATTGTATATTATGTTATATTTGTATATTTGTTGTGTTGTGTTTAATTGTTTACCTAATTTTAGTGTTTTTTCTTTAATACCACTGTTTCTGCTCGATAGGATGCAATACGGCGTATTCACTTCCATCAGATACGACGTATCCAGTCTCATGTCTATAAATACAGTGTATTCATTCAAAGACGATTCAAGTACGGCCGTATCACCTTCCATTGGATACGGGGCGTATCGATCATCTGGAACAGAAACTGAAAAATAATTGACATTTTGTTGCAAAAAAAAATTCTACCTTTCCTTCGGATACACAATCCTACTGATTGTTTATCCCTTCTTTTTTCAGGGTAGTGCATGACAATGGAGTGTTTTATGAACGAAACTATTTACACCTTACAATGAACCTGACGAGAATTTTGGTTCATCATGGAGGGACTCTTCAAGACTCTAAGTCTTGACGAAATGAGGTCACCAGATTTCAATTACTTTCTAACCAGAATACTCAGAGGAAGATGAAGAGAAAGACATGCGAAAACATGGAGCAATACATGAGCAAGACCCGAATTGACTATAGATTGGGAGTATCTAGGCCTAAAATTGATAACAAATATCAATTTGAACTGAAATGTCAATTTCTTAAGGAGCTTCAAGAAAACACGTTTAGTGGTTCGGATAATGAAGATGCAAAATAACACATTGAGAAAAGTTCTCAAAATAGTTGACGTCCTTTTCCATGTTCCTAACATTATTGTGGATCAACTAATGCTCTAAGTCTTCCCTATATCTTTAATGGAGGTAAGTCATTGGCTAAGAAACAAACAACCTGTTCGATCAAAACGTAGGGAAGATCTTAAAACTAAGTTTTTGAAAAAATATTGCCACCCTCGTCGAACTGCAAAAGAAAATGGAGGATAATCAAACAACTTTCAGCTAAAAAAGTGCAGGATGAAACCTTTTTCACAGCATGAGATGAGCTTTTAAAAAACTCTTGATGAAGTGTCCTCAAAATTATTTGACTAAGATGCAGGAGGTAATTTTGTTCTACAATGGGTTGGATATTCCGACACGACAAATTCTTGACTCAAGAGGTGCCATTCCAACTAAGACTGCTGAAGATGCTAAAAAGGCCATCCAAGAAATGGCAGAATACTCTCAAAAATGGCATAATGGAACATCAAGAGGAAGAAGTACTGAGACTTCTGACGGACTGGCTGCTATACAAGCACAACTAAACAATCTAGGAAGAGAGATCAAGAAGGTGAATGAAAAAGTTTATGCTGCTTAGTGGAGGTGAACTAATGACAAAGGACACCATTACACAAAGATCTGCCCACAAACAAAGAGGTTTAAAACCTAAAGATGCTTTACTATACGTAAAATTGGTAGACCTTTATAGACCTTGTATACACCCCAAATTGGCAGGTCGCAGCGAATAAAGGGTCCGGGGGTGTTTACTTCTCAGATCAATAACACAGATAATATAAAGAACGGACCAAAAAGTCATTTAAACTGATACATGGAGTTTATATAAAAGTATGTGTTACAAAAGCCCGAAGCTTTACTTGGTTTTACTTGTTTGTTTTACAATAGATTTCCAGGCCCTTAACAGATATTACAAAAATGTTAATGAGACTAAATCTTTAATGCTGTGACTTCAAAATATGAATACCACCAATGTATCCTCCTTCGCACCTCGTGCTTATTGACCTCCTTGAAAAAAACATTGCAATTTAAAAACGTCAACATATATGTTGGTGAATTTATAGTTTATGTATAGGTATATGTTTTATTTTCAGGACCGCAAGACTTTCAACGTGATATGCAAACAGATGCAGACATCTCAAAAGTAGAATTACGTTTCCTAAGAGCTTGTCATCCGTAGCTCATCGACATTTTATGGAATACAATATTAAATATTGCCTACATTACCCGTGATAATGTTCAACCCGTAACATCCAATAACCATACATGATATACATTCATTTCCAGTGATAGCTAGTCACCGAATTGAATGGGGAGGTCAATCCCAAAGAGGATCTATATATAATCATTCGCCACACCTCATTCCAGTAATTTGACAGTTCATTGATTCAGGGAAGTGTGTTATCGTACTTAAGCAAAAACGTAATCATGATAAAATGTACACTTGCGTCCAATTTGTAAAACATGCATATGTTTCTCACCCCAAAAACTTGTAAATTAATAATTGTAAAACATGGGGCTATGAACATCACATTGAGGTGGGCAAATTTGATAATAATAAATTCCAATAAAAACGCGTCACGCTAACGCCCGAATGCAACCTAGTTAATATAGGTCGAATCAGTATTCAAGTACGTTGTCTAACAACAACCATATATAATCCTATATAGTTATCATCGTAGTATCGTTCGGGCTATCATAATTAAGAGGTCATGAATTAGGATACTTTAAATCGTATATCCAACAACTCGTCATTAAGCCATCCGTAAGGGTGATCATTATGAAATTCCCTAGTAATATAACACTTTGATAACTAATAACATATATATTTCATTTAGCTATATCACCATCTAATCGTTTAAGAAAAATCATATTTATAAAGTAAAAACATTTATAATTACGCTTTAGCATAAATTGACGGAAAACTTTTGTCGGTTTTAAAGATCCGTTTCTTCGCGTTTTCTTAAGCCCACGATTTCATTTAAGACGAGTAGAATCAATAATATTGCATTTTTAAGTTTCCGAGATTCTGTTGTGAATAGTGTTTTTACTGTTCATTACAGATTACACTTATTAACGCAAAACCCGTAAATGTCGTATCTTATTCGTTATAGCTTTCATTTTTAGCGATTCTTCTAGAACTGTTCTTTTTATTGTAATTTTATCATATTATTGATGTTTACAAAGTATAAGTTACTGCCATGAATAGTAACTTTTTATAAAATTTGTTTTATAAAGTATTTTGCGTCGTAAACTCGTAAACTAGTTGTATCTTCTTCGTTAATAATCTGTTTTTCGAGTTTCTTATCATTTTGGAATCCTTATGAGATGTACTATCTTTATAAAACATAATATGGCTGCTTCCAAATTCGAACCAAAACAGAAAGTTTGAAGTTTTGTGATTACGGCATGTTTTAAGCTTGATTTTTGTACCATTAAGCTTCAACACCTTATTACAACTACTTGTAAAAACATTTATATCTTATGATTCTTAAATATTAAAGTCAATTTGGTTGTCAATGATTTGCTCAAGAGTTGTCCACGATAATAAGTTGACTACACCTTTTCACTTGTAACTCATAAGTTAACATAAAAACCCTAATTTGTTCATATACATGTTCATACTTAACCAAGTGTGTGCAAGAGTTATACTTTCATTATATCATCATATTAGCATCCATATGACATGTAAATAAGTTCATAAAACATTGATAATAAGTAAAAATTCATTTTACATATTCAAAAGTATCTTAGATGGTGATTTAACTAAGTAGAACATATGAACACATATAATCATGAAAATGAAAAGATAAAGGTTTGAAGAGGACCTTATGATGATTGCATGATAGTAAACATAATCTAAAACCCTTGTTTAATTAAAACCCAAATGGCATATCACACTTGAAAAACCTAATGTCCTTATAAAACCCTAATTTCTTTTCTTGCTTCTTGCTGCAAATGCTTAACCAAGTCTTGGATCCTTCTTAGAATACCTTAAATATGATGTGTGTATGCTTGTATAATGATAGAAAATCAAACTATGGATTTGGTTTGGTTGGTGTTTTGAGCCGTGGGCTATTGTAAGAGAGAAAGAGAGGTTTTGATTTTGTTTACACCTTGGAGATGAGAGAAGTGTGTGTTACTTGCTAGCTAAAGCCTTATATACTTAACCAAGGACTCAAGGAAGGTCTCAAGGAAGGTTCCTAGGGCAATTGGTCAAGTGTATGTAAAGGTGTAAGACATGGTTCCCTTGATATTTGTAATATCTAGATATTTAGGGCAAGTGTCTTGCAAACAAGATAATACTTGGTCTTATCTCCTCAATTCCGGCCACATACTCATATATGTGATGTTATATTGATTATTTTGTAATGTGGGTATAAATCGTGGGTAGTTAGTTAAAGCGTAGATTGGTTTTGGGTGCCTTCGAGAATGCCGAAACGCATTTGTATCGCTTGTAAACATAAGCATGTTACGTAACCAATAAAAATAAGATGAACAAGTATTGATAATTATCCTCATAATAATTATATAAACATTGCTTGATATAAACGTTTAATCGTTTAATGCCCGATTACGTTGAATAGTCATTTTTAGTTTACGCGATTTAGCTTAGCGATTACGATTTAAAAGCAAACGCGTAAAACCCTAAAAATGAATTATGAATTACACAATGTCATACAATGACCTAAAACACGAGGTGTTATAGACCTTTTCAAGGAGGGGGATATCGAGCAACAATCTGGAAGGTTACTATCAAAGAGCATCGCCATCCTTCGTATCCAAGAGCGAAGGCAATCTATGGAAGATACCTGAGAAATATTTGGTGTGAAATCAGCAGTGCATGAAGAAAATTCAAATATTGATCAAAGAAATCCAGCAGCTTACGACAGATGCTATCATTAGAACCAAGGAGCATCGATTAAAACATTAGAGATATAAATCGGGAAAATGAGCAAGGTACTACAGGAAAGAGATTTGGAAGTCTACCAAGCTCAACTGAACAAACTCAAGAGATCAAGTCAAGTCTATTTCTACCAATATTGAAGCTAATTCACACCCGATACGCCATATTGGATCTCCCTAATACGCCGTATCCGATGGACAGAACGGTAAGCTGGTGTACAAGTCAAGACAAACGACGGTTCCTTTTCTAAGTCGTTTAGATAATCATTACTGTGAAGAAGAAGAAGAGGGGATCTATGGACTAAAATTCACAGAGGCTTATGGAGCTTCTCATATCAATCACACCATACCCTGAAGAAAAATGATCCCAGAATGTTTAACTTTACTTGCATTTTAATAATGTTTGCTTTGACAATTCCCTTGTTGACCTAGAGCTAGCGTTAGTGTAATGCCTCTCTTGACCTACCTTAACTTAGGATTAGGTGAATTAGCTCACACTAGGTTGACAGTTGAATTGGCAGATAGGACTGTGAAATATCCAAAAGGAATAGCTGAAAACGTACTAGTAGGAATTGGTAAATTTACCTTTCCCGTAGACTTTATAATTCTTGATATTCCCAAGGATATCAAAGTGCCCTTGATCCTCAGAAGACCATTTTTGTCTATCGCCCAGTCTAAGATTGATGTTTACAAAAGACACCCATCAAAATATCCTTCATACCCAACCTCAACTCAAATTAAGATACATAAAGATTACTTTAAGAGTCGGGGAAGAAAAGATTATTTTCAAAAGTGTTAAACCTGCTAGTAGTTTAATTAGGAGGGTCTACATGCTAGGTTTGAGAGAAAGAATGGAACTTGATTTAGAATCTAGACTTATGGGAGAGACTTTGGTGTTAAATATATCATTAGACCCTTTCTTGGAAGATTAATTGATTAAATGATTAAATGAACAGTTAAGCTTAGGAGAAATAGGGAGATGATTTGATGCAAACCATTAAGGAATGTGAGGTTTAATTGAGGGAATTTTAGAATAGGGATAGAAGATCCCTTTTCTGGTATTATGATTACCCTTAGTATTGTGAAGTGACGATAAGAAAATCCATATAGATTGCGCCCACAACTTAAAATTTTCATGCATGATAGGATTTGATTCTTACGTACGTCAACTTCTTCCGTTATTGTAGTCTATGGTGATGTCCAAGCACAATTTCATAATGCAATATTGAAAAATAAGATGAGGTACCTAAGGGTATAATGTTCTGTTGGAGCTTGTAATGAATGTGCCTATTTTTGTTGGAACTTTTTCCATTGTGACTGATTTGCTTGGTTACGGAATATATGGATGCGTATCATGAAAAAAGACGTATGGGCGATGTTGTTGTTGTGAACCGTTCTTAAGAGAAGTTGGAATTAAAGCAAAACGGTTCGAAGGAATAATTACCTTTTACAAAGGTGATGATGAAGTAACTTACCAAATGGTACGATCGCATCCGAGGTTTAAAAACTACACTAATGAGCAATGCAACAAGATCCTACCATTACTGAAGGTAAGTGAAAACGATGAGAAGAATGGGATCTCGCATGCATACCAAAAGCTTAAGGGGTACGACGATCTTACTGTTACAAGAAAAGAGGCATGCCGAGCTTACCAAAAAATCTTTAAGATTATGGACGAAGGATGGATGGTTACTAGAGCTGAATAATAAAGAAGAAGCTGAAGAAAAGTATAACTTAAAGACTTTGCTATAAACAAAAGTGCTTCCCGGGAGACAACCCGGATTGTTATTTAATTTTGTTATCGAGTCTGTCTTCCCAGACATCAATACGACGTATCCGCTCCATATCATATGGCGTATTGATTGTCTGGACGTTACCAGTCTTTATTTTATTGCACTTTAAAAATATTATTGTCCGTTTTGGAAATACGACATATTCACTAAACTGATACGTCGTATCCACCAGTCTGACCCGTATTTAGTTTAGTTTAAATTAACCGTAGGTACCAAGATAGGAATACACATGTTCATCCTATATTTTATACAGGGCCTCGTGAAAGAAATATCGACGAAGTTGGTGGAATGCATATTTTCTAGAATCTTATGTGTGATTGTAGTCATGATAGAATTTAGACGCATCTACAACACACAATCTTGCTCATAAACTCAACATAGAGAATCTACCGAGCAATTATCAGGGGAGTTTCTTATTTTTATTCTTTTTAAATTCCGTTAATGTTTTATATATATAACGAGGATGTTGTATAATTCAAGTGGGGGATGGAATTAAAATGTTTACTTGTCCTATTTTTCACACTAAAATGCTTAAATTATGCTCAAATTAAAAAAAATCTCAAGCATACTTTTGTGAAATTACTTGATACATAACCCGCACACAACAACCCTTGTTAGATATTGTGAGGATTTAACCTTTCCATTTCCAAATGTTTACCAAAATTCCACAAAATATAAGTGTGTCGGTGATGTTGTAGACTTTATAACTTGGCTTGGTATATCACTCGAGACCGCAATGATAAGTACTATGGATTTAGATGGAGTAACTTGTTTAAATTGGTAAATTTTAGGATTACACCCAAATCCTCTTTACATGTTGCTTATTAACTAACTACACCGGTTAGTTAACCTCCTGTTTAAAACCCTTTCCACTCGCATCTTTAGAGTGATGATCCACTAGAACAACTCGTAGAGCCAATCCTTTAAGAATTACACCAACTATTTGTTTCGTTACACCCTTACACCTTAACCTACCCTGTTAGATTATGTTTAATTTACAGTTGCTGGTTGCTTAAAGTGTAAAGTTTGTATTTCCCGAGTCTTGTGTCATTTTCTATCTTTGGTGCGGTTGGAAATTTGCACATCGCAAATGGGGATGTATATTAGTAGCCAAAGCTCATGTGATTTTACTACCGTCACAATTATTGGTGAATCCGAAGAACGAAGGAACTATCGAATAAATTATCTGGAATTATTATGATCGTGAAGATGGTGAAACTACACCGAGATTTGAAGTATAGTTAGCAAAAAAAAATAGAAAAAAAATAAAAAATAAAATAAAATAAAATAAAAAAATGAGAAAAATAAAAAAAAGAGAAAGAAAGTTTGAAGATAATCGTTTCGCGACTACCGAAGGAATTACATGAAGGATCGATTATTCGTTGATGCGTAAAAAAATCAACGATGTAGAGTATTGTACAAAGTGGAAGATATCGTCACTTTCCTTGTAGAGTATGTAAAGTTTTGGGAAGATTGGGAAGTTGACCGTTACGGGAACGCCAACTTAGGTTGTTGTTTTGATCTATGATCAAGACGTTGTAAATAGTCGTGTCTTTATCATGTAACGGTCGGAAAATAAGTGTCTAGCAACTTGTATTTTAATCTTAATCTATGTGTTTCTTGATTTTTATTTAACAACAATTTACTTCCTTCTCACCTGATGATTAGCCGCTGGTTTTACGCCAATGAGGATTCATACGAACATGCATGTCTATTCCATCATTACAACCATATATTCATGTCTTGTACCTCATTGGTTTATGACTTTTGGTGAAAGTTAGAAGGTTCCTACCCTAGATCATTCTTTATCCTAACCGTTGGTTAAATTCGAATGAGGATGTGATCGAATACCATGTCTATCCCGGCGTTTCGGGTGTGTATGTGTGCTTTAGCTGCCTTGTTGGAGTGGTACTTCTGGTGAAAGATTGTAGATTGATCAACCGTACGCCTTTCCATACAAAAACCCATATTTACCTTTATAAACTTGTTACTCCTTAGCTTTAGCGGTGGAGATGTGTATCCTTGCCAAGCTTATGATAGAATACTCGTCATGACCGAGCAATTGAGCGAATTAGTTACATGTTACCACATAGATTAGTTGAGTGATTTGAGTGTTTTCCCTTTCCTATTTCGTGAGGTGTTTGGTTGTGTACTTGTAATAGATCGAATAAATGCTTTAACGGAAAATATCCTTAGGGATACGTTTTTATAAACTTCTAAAGGCTACTTGAGGACAAGTAGAATTCAAGTGGGGGGATATTTGATGACATCAAATAACGTCTATTTTATAGCATCATTTATCCCATGTTATTAACCCGTTTTGTATAGTTATTATAAAGAATTGTTACTTAATCATTTATATTTGAGAATTGCAGTAATTATGGAGTGATTGGTAAAAGATAGCAAAAGGCGCGCATTCTGGAGCTTTAAAGAATATATTTTGAAGATTACTATTCTGAAGACCAATACGCCATATCCATCAAGGAAGATACGGCGTATCCGTGCCTGCACACACCAAAGACCATAGAGGATGAAGCTCAATACGCCATATCTAGAGATACTCAATAGGCCGTATTCAATATATGGAACGAATATAATATTCTGGAAGATATCAAGTGTGGTCCCTACTCTAAAAAATCCCTAATACGCCGTATCTAACTCATGGATACGCCGTATCGAACCGACTTCCAGAGCCTATAAATACAAACCTCAAAAATGAGTTTTAAGTACGCTAAATCATATTCTCGATACCTAAACCACAAAAGTCGATTTTCAGAGGAGAAAAAGAGCAGAAGAGGTCGAGCAACGTATTTAATTCCATAGGAGACAACGTGTAATTCCGTATACTTTAGTATACGCTTTAGAGTACTACAAAAGTGGGGTATGACAAAGACACTGAAAAGGGAATCAAGTACTGGGGTGACAAGCGTAAGCTTTGGTATAGATCTTAGATGAACAAATTTTCCAAATATAATGTCTACTCTACCCAAAAGATTCTAAGTGTGGTCAGTGTGAGTGTTAATAGTTGATCGATAGGTATACAAGTTTAAAGAAGGCGACTTCGTTGATCTACACCTGAACGACATTAAAGACCTGCTTCTTCTTGCAGTTCAACACAAGTTATTCCAACTCGACGGTAGTGACATTGTTGACTTGATTGTGGCCCTTCGCATGTTTACAAGAAGTCTTATCATCAAACGTCGAGTCGAGGATCTCCAGCTTGGTGTAGAGAGTTATCAAAAGAAGCTTAATATCACCGCACCTCAAAAGACCTTTCCTGGAATCGAATTCAAAGAACTCTACACTCTATCATACAAACCACCATGGGTAATCTATGAAGACTTGAACAAACAAAAAAGAGTGATGCGGCTGATAAGTTGTACAAGTTCTCGGACAGGAGACTCAAGACTGTTCGCGATGAGCTTCATCACAAAATACTCGATTTTCGTCTGGGATACAACAAGGAGATGTCTAGGAGAAAGTGGACAACTATTAACAAGAGGATATCAGAACTTATGGTCGAACTTATTGACAAGCAGATGAAAGAAAGACGGATCATAAGGAATCTAAAAAGATTGGTGGGTGCATGGGAACTCGAGATGGACTACAGACTGATGACACGAACCGAATGATCGTCAGGTCCAATCTCAAGTCTTATCTTGTGCATAATATGTGTTAGATATGAGAAAAAGTCTCGGTCACCCCGTGTATTTTACTGTTTATTATAGCTCGTAGTTTAATAGTTAATAGTACG
>BQNB010039956.1:0-46033 GCA_026074375.1 Tanacetum coccineum
CCCCAAGGGAGGTGTCTGGTGGTAACAACATAGAGAGAAGGCGGTCCTTTACTTGACCAAGTTGCATGACCAAAAAATATACTAAAGTTGTTGTGAGAGTGTAAGATGACCCCATACCTGATTTGCAGCCTGGATGACATTCACTGCGTTTGCCTTGAAAGCGTAATGTGCGCCGTCTACAATAATGATTATAAGTCACTACCTTGTAGAAAGATGAGGAAAATACATAAATGAAGGACCTTTACTTGTCGCTGATGATGTGTCGTTATGTGGTGTTTATTTATGAAAGTTTAAGTTTTAAATTTATATTTTGCAGACTTAACTAAAAATAACACTTTAACGGGCAGTGTACCCGGTCGATGGTAGTTTATTAGTAAGTAGGGTGTCAAACACTTGAAGCGAGGTTGAATCTTTCAATTTATTAATACTTTGGTTTTCTAATCTAAGTTAATTCTAATCTAAGTCAAACCTATGATAATCCTATGTTAGTTCTAATTCTAATTCTAACAGGTAAAAGAGAGGTTTTAAGTCTGAGAGACTAGCACGGGTTTGGTGGTGACTACAATCAATTCAAGACACTTTAACCCATGCAAGTAAATTAACAGAAGATAAAAGAGCAGTCAAGCCTTATGATAGAAAACTGTATTAGCCATCATTAATCTGATTAGAAGTTGGTTTGTTTATTCAGTGCACTTGAATACTTTTTGAGGTGGCTATCATTCTTAGGACTTAAGCAGGACTACATCCTAAGACCTAGACACATTACTTCTGTCACAATTTAAGCATTCGCTTAAAGCATCCTATTTGCTAATTATAAATCTATTCTTAGGGATTAAAGACAATGGTGTTTCTTGTTAAAACCCCTAGCTCTCAGATGACTTTACCCCTCTTACTGCTTATCGATATTTTATTACACTAGTAGTCTACTAACCCAATCCTTACCAATTAATTAGAACGTACTCGTTGATCCCAAGGGTCAGTACGGTTCCAACCTAAGCTCGCAATCTTAAAGGATAAAGACAGGTCTGTTAACTGTGATCCTATTGGTCTAGAATGTTATTATTACTATATGGGAGTAGCTATCCTAGTCATCTAGATTAACTTGGTCTGTATCACTAGATCATTTGAATGTTAGGTTGAATATTAATAGCCCACTAAAACAGTAGCAATTGATAAACTAAACAAGATACAACGATAACCTTAAGCAATAAGATATATAACCAAAATAAACATTAGGTCTTCATATTAATGGCTAATACCAAAGGTATTGGCCGTTCAAAACATCATAATTAATTACAAGAGTAATGGTTAGTCTCAGGTACACTAACCGAAGTTAATGAATGATCAAAAAAATGAATGATTACCAAAGAGTACATAGAAATTACACGTTGTCTCCTATGGATTGAAATGCGTTGCAAGACCTCTTTTGCTCTTTTTCTCCTCTGAAAATCGACTTTTGTGGTTTAGGTATCGAGAATATGATTTAGCACACTTAAAACTCGTTTTTGAGTTTTCTATTTATAGGGTCTGGAGTCGGTTCGATACGGCGTATCCAATGTCTTAGATACGGCGTATTGGGGGTTTCTTGGAGTAGAGACCACGTTTGATATCTTCTAGAATATTCACATACTATATCTCCAATACGACGTATTGGTCTTCTCTGGATACGACGTATTGATCATGTTTCTGTTAGGAATTATTGATTTGATGATACAAAAGAACTTGTTTAAAAGGATAAAGAATGAAACAAAAGGATCAAAGTCAACAATATGGAATTCTATAAAAGATGGAGGATTATAGAAGATTTCCTTAAAAGATAAAAGATTAGGAAAGATTTAGTTTCCTAATACAATTAAGATTCCTTTGTAAGTCTTATAGACTCTCTATATAAAGAGATCACTAGATATTGTTTTAGTGTATGATTATGTATTCACCCAAAACGTGTGTGTATCCTATAGGTGTGATGTAGACGTCTAGAGTATGTGGTTTAGCCTCAAGATCAAAGTGTCTTTGATCTTGTTATAGTTAGGTAACCATTTTATATTGATCACATAGATTTGGGGCTTGTATGTAAATGTAAAACCTTATGAAAATAACATTGTTCTATACTTATATTCCACTATGCATCTATATACTTTGTTGTTTTTGATCCTAGGAGCTTTAATCGATTCTCAACAATTGGTATCAGAGCCATGTGGCTCATGATCTAGGATTCTACAAGGTTTTATGGTCGAACTAGAGAGGGTAAATTGATTTGTGTTTCTATTTTTGGTAAACTGGTGAAATTCAATGAATTCAACAAACCCTAATTCAATACAACAAAAAAGTAGAAGTTGATGTCGTTCTGATTATTTAAGCTAGATGTTTAACAATGATTGTCAAGATCTGGTTTAGGGTTTGGCCAAACGATTTTCCTTCTAGGTTTATACGTGGCAAAACATGACGAGCTTAAGATGCAAGGTGATCTCATTGAACAATGTTACGAGGTTCGTGATGTTTTAAGAGTTTGAATGCATCAATCACAGGCTGAGATGCAACTTAATGAAGAAACTAGGATTGTACAAAACCCTAATTCAACTAGGGATTTTGTTAAAACTACTACTGTTGTGACGTGATTTGGAGTAAACCCTAATTTACTAGGGTTTCAATACTATTTTTTCATAACGTGATGCTACTGGCACTTTGAAGAAGAATGAATCTGGTATTATGCTGGCGCTAGAAGGAGGGATTTGTTGGAATTTATGATAAGAAGCTGAGTTGTTTTGTGATACTACTGTTAGGGTTTCGTCTATACCTACTACCGGTGATCTTTGTTTAATTTTGTTCATTAATGCTACTAGCTTAGAGGAAACTTGTTAACGCTGCTTATGTTCGTTAAAGCTGCTCATGCTTGTTAATACTGCTCGAATACAAGTTTGTGCTGTTTGTGTGTTATAATAGTACTGCCTGCTAACAGTACTAAGTTTAAAGAAATACTACTTAATGCTGCTAGTTGATTGTTTATGCTGCCAATTTATAATTAATGCTGCCAAAGATGATACAAGAGAAGGTTAGTGCTGCCAATGGAATTTACTACTGTTACGGTTAAAGCAGGTAGTTGTTACCTGTTTATTAAAGCTTGAAGGTTCATGTTTGGCTGTGTATGTTTGTTGTATGGCTACTGGATATGATTTATAGCTTCAAATATCAAACTGAAACAAGTTTTATATGTTCTGATCGTTCTCGAACACAACATGTTAGTTACTACTGCTAGGTTTGTTACTAGTAGTTACTACTGCTCAGGCTAAAAAGATACTACTGTTAGCTTTGTTCGATATTGAATAACACACATGGTTTGGATCTCGGATAGAACAGAATGTTTGATTAAATGGTTATATTTTTGGGATTAATTACAAAAGGTGGTTACGGAGACAATTGTTTATCACTTATTTGACGATGAAGTAGAATTTCACAAGTGAGTGTTCTTATCATATCTTAAAGTCGAGTTTGGTTGGATGACGACTTTGAAGATAACTTGTTCGAGCTTAAAATCAATGTTGACGAAGACTTGTCAAATCTAGCAATGTGTGATCTAAAAACTTTTGGTGCTCAAAGCGTACATTTGCTATCAATTAAAGGAGTTAAGTTGTAGTGCTCAGTGTCTCATTTGGATGAAAATTTTGTCAAGAGATTGAGGTCTACTTATACTTCAAGGAATTATGTATGAGTTTGGAGTCATGTGGATAGTACAAGACATAAGACACAAGTTTGGGTTATTCTACTTCAGCATCAAGTTTGTAATACTGAGTTTTCTACATCAGTAATCATTACATAGAGCCAACAAAATTAGAGATTTAAGAGATGGTTAACATATTGGTTTCAGGGGAAGTGTGGAGTCTGTTATAACCCCGTAGATCGTTATTAAGACTCATCTAGGATAATATAGTAACAATGATATAAATTGCACAACGAAAATAATAAACACAAATCAAAGTTACTTCAAGGTTTTTCTTTATTAATCAATACAGCCCCAAATACTATTTGATCAGAATAGATCGGTTACTCTAACTAGTAACAGGGATCAAAGATCCTTGAGTCTAAACTCTAGACGTCTACACTAATTATACAAACGTGTACACACACACTTTTATATCTAGTCGACTCTCATATGATGAACATACACTTTTCTGGATAATAAAAACAATATGCCTGGACCTCCTTTTATAGCATAAGGAGTCAAGGATTACATGGAAACTAATAAAATATATTAATTAGAGAAGCAATTAATTATTCATCTTTATCTTTTCATCTTTATCTCTTTTTGACCAAATCTTTATTTTCTCTACCAGCTTGTAGAATTCTTCAAAGGCAACTTTAGTCCTTTTGTTTCCATCTTGTTTCATTTGTGTTTTGTCTTATCAATTCAAATATAATTCCCAACAATCTTCCCCTAGTTGATAATGATAAAACCAAATAAGCACGAACTTCCCCTAAAGTTAATATACGAATGAAACTTTGATTTAGTACCCTTGGATAAATCCAAAAATACTAAGAATGAAACTTTGATTGAATGATATAAACTATGCAAAACCTAGTTTATATCACTAAGAAGTGTTCTCAATGAAACAGTAAAGTATGTATTGACACAATGATATAATCAACACAACAAGCTTCAATATATTAATACGATCACTCTGACTTAGTGATAGGGTTTACAACCTTGAAGCTATGAACTCTATGGAAAACTGAGATGGAAAACTTGTATCTAACTTCATGACCTAGGATCTCCTTTTATACACCAAGGAGTCCTTTACAAGATAATTATAAATCTTTTGAGATCTTCTATAATTCTAAACATATACATATCTTTCTATCTTATAGGAATATACACCATAAATAACCTTCATGCTTTATTCTATCACGTTCTTAGTCCTTCATGCAACTTCAAACTTTTTCATGCAAGGTAATTTAAGTTGTTCAATTAGCAGTACCCTAACAACATACCAGTTCGATTATTTTACACTAGGCAATACAACTTAGTTAGTACTGTTAGTTCTATTTCCAGCAGTACTAATCTTTGAAGATTTGTTTCCAACAATCCTCCCCTAAACTTGTGATTTACCTTCAATAGTCTTAGAATTATCAACAAAAACAAATATCTAAAGACTAAAAATGGATTGCTTAAGAAGACCATTAACGAACTTAAAACCAAGCTAGACATATTAGAAAAAGGTAAAGAAACTAGTAGCCATTGTGATGCTTGTAATGAACTTAGATTAGAAGTTAACTCTCTAAGACTAAAACTAGCTAGTTTCGAGAATAGTAGTTTATCTTTACAAAAAATGGTCGAAATGAAAAAACCGTCAAAAGACAAGTGTGTAGTAGGATACACAAAGACTATAGCTTCCCCTAGAAACACTAAAATCAAAAATCTAGGAGATCATCAACAACACCGACCAGTTCAAATGAACAGCACCGGCTGTCTGATGACAGTGAAGAAAAAGGAAAAGAATTAGAAACCAACGTAGTTAAACAAAATGACTTTGTTCTAATTACCAAAAAGTCTATTTTAGATGCACCAAAAGGTAACAAACTACCACCAATTCTAAAACTTGGTCAAGGACATGGAAAAAGTAAAATCCAAACGACCCATAGAGGACCTAGTAGCCTATACCCCAAAAGCGATTATCTCCAAGTAAATTGGAACTATGAAACACAACATGAACAACAATTCCAACCTCCTATGTATTATTAATGGTGTCTTTTTCCTCCATTTCCATACATGGGACAACCAAATGGTATGTATAACACTAACGGACCCATAAGATATTGGGGACCAAATGCTTAAGTTGTTTTATACATCTAGGTACGTCAAAAGGTGAAACTTGACCCGGATGAATGGATCCAAGATAGCGGTTGTACTAGACACATGACCGGAAACAAAGATCTCTTCTCATCCTATAAACCTTTTGATGGAGGTAACGTGTTGTTTGGTAGTAACACTAAAAGCAAGATCATCGGCAAAGGTACGATTTCTCATAACTCCCTCACCATCAATGATGTTAGTCACGTAGAAAATTTTAGTTTTAATCTTCTTAGCATAGGTCAAATTTGCGATAAAAAGTTCAATGTACTATTTAGTGAAACCGGTAGCAAAATAATTAAAAACGGCATAACCTTAGGAAAAGGAATTATGAAAAATGGCCTTTACATTATGAAAATGGGGAACTCACCAAAAGACTCCCTTTGTCTAACCTCTATAGATGATACTTCGTATGGCATCGAAGATTGGGTCACGCCAATATGCGACTTATACAATCGCTATCATCTAAAGAACTTGTTAGAAACTTACCAAAACTAAAGTTTGAAAAACATTTTTGCGATGCTTGCAACGTTGGAAAACAAGTACATGAAAGTCATAAGGCTAAAAACATGGTTTCTACTTCTAAATGTCTAGAACTTTTGCATATGGACTTGCTTGGTCCGTCGGCCGTTCAAAGTTACGGAGGCAACTTCTACACTTTGGTCATTGTTGACGACTATTCAAGGTACACTTGGACAAGATTTTTAAAACATAAAAATGAAGCTTTTGATCATTTTGAAATTCTAAGTAAAAAGATTCAAAATCAAAAGGGTTGCCCCATTATTTCAATCCGTACGGATCATGGTCGGGAATTTGATAATGAAGTACAATTCGGAGCTTTTTGTGATGCTAATGGCATTACTCATAACTTTTCGGCTCCACGTACTCCACAATCAAATAGGGTAGTAGAACGTAAGAATAGAACACTATAAGAAATGAGTAGAACATTGTTAAATGAACAATCAATTCCTCAAAAAATTTGGTGTAATGCCATTGACACCTCCACCTACATTCTAAATAGGATTCTTATTAGACCTTTCCTCGGAAAAACTCCTTATGAGCTTTTCAAAGGTAGAAAGCCCAACTTAGAATACTTCAAAGTTTTTGGTTGTAAATGTTTCATTTTAAATACCAAAGACTACCTTACCAAATTCGACCCTAAATCGACCGAAGGTATTTTCTTAGGATATTCCCCTAATAGTAAAGCTTATGTAGTTCTAAATAAAGAAACCATGAAAGTCGAACATGAAAGTCGACGTTCTCTCAGATGTTAAGTTTGATGAAATACTCCTCCTCTAATTCTCTCCTTTAGTTCGATGCATGATTCTAGAATGTCGACATCATAGAAAACATAAGAAAGATTAGAAGTCAAGGAAATTGACATTAAATAAACAAATCTCGAACATCAACAGAAATATAAGATCACCTCTTAGAAACGCATAGGAAACCGCCCCCCAAATCAAAGAACTGTCTAGATCTCAAGTTCAATAACCAAATGCAACGTCTTCTGCTTGTTCTATTCCGTAGAACTATAAAAACATTAAGAGCTATACAAGACGAAAGTTAGACTATGGCTTTCAGAAGAGTTACTCAATTTAAACAAATGACGTTTTGTGTATGTCTTGTTCCTCTCCTAAAAAACAAACTTATCTATCGGTATAAAATGGGTCTTTGAAAAAAAAACTTGACCGAAATGCGTGTCGTATCTAGAAACATAAGCTAAGACTTTTGTTGCACAAGGATTACAATCAACAAGAAGGAATTAGCCTTCGCCTGAAACCCTGCCCACTATTGGTATGCTAAGATATTATGAATATATAAGAATCTTCTAGCCATTTAAGCTTGTGCTCATGACTTCAACTCTTTCAAATGGATGTCAAAAGAAGCTTTCCTAAATGGTTTTATAAACGAAGAATGTGTAATGTAAGCCCAACTACGGATTTGTGTTTTTGAATAACCTATTCATGAGTTCAAACTCAAAAAAGCTCTCTACAAATCTCTATTTTTTATTAAACAAACACCCAAAGCTGGTATGAATCGACGAAAGCCTTCCTCCTTGATCATTATACACCACAGGCTAGTAGATAAACACTTTTTTTCTAAAGAAAGATTCACATAATCATCATTGTACCCAATCTATATGTGGACTGACCTCATCTTGGATCAATCTTGTCACAGACTTATGTGATGCTTTCTCCAAAACATGCATGAATGAACCGTTTGGTGAGCATGATGGGTGAATTGAATTTCTTTCTTGGTTTACAAATCAAACAACTAGAAGATGGATCTTCTTCACTCAATCTAAAATATTTGTGAACGAAATGTTAACAGAATTCGGTCTTGAAAACGCCAAACATTCAAAAACTCCTATGTCTTGCAAAAAAACCAACTCACGTGATGATAGTCTTGCAGGGCGAATCCATCGAGACACTAAATTACGTTGTATGGATTGGTATTTTTACTGTTATTACTAACCGCTAGTCGCCCTGATATCATGTTTAGTGATATGTATATTTGCGCGTTTTCATAGAGAAGAAACTCCAAACCTTCACCTCGAAGCCTGTAGAGAATCTTCTTTTGTTATGATCAAGGTACTTTTTCACTATGGCTTATGATGGATCCCAAAGGAACCGGTCTTGAGATACTAGTTGTCTATGCGGATTTCTGACTACGCGGGGAGACTATGTCGACCGAAAATAAAAAAAAAAAAAAAAAAAAAAAAAAAATGAAAAAAGCATTTATGTGAGTGTAATTTGTAACCTTGGTAGGTTGTTGTCTCACCTCAGTGGTGTCAAGAACAACGCCTAGCTTAATCACAAACACCTTAAAGCAAATACTGTGTCCGCTGGGGTAAAAGCTTGTAAAAGCCATTGTATGGATGAAACAAGCTTAGTAGATTATGAAGTAAAATGATATGACGAACCTACTGTTTTGTGACACTAGAAGCCATAAGATTTAAGCAAAAATCCCGGTTCTCACTCTCGGCACTATAAATAAAAATCTCGTCATATTTTCTCTTGATAACAAATTCCAAAGTTAATATCTCTAGTCGAAAAATAAATTAAAAAAATAAAAAGGGGTTGCATTGTACCGAAAGTAATATTTCTGAACATTTCTAACCAAAACCACTTTTTAAAAGAGAACCCTTCAATCTTCTTCGACTCGGCCTTGGATTAATAGAACCAAACTCTTAAAACCTTTCTCCTAAGGTCTTTCTCATTTGTGAATTCATCTTGTACTTACATTGTTAATACAAATAAAATGTTTTGTATAAACTTGTCTCGTGTGAATGTATACAAAGAATCACATTGCAATATGTCGTTCAAACACGTTCTTGTAAGCCACATTTTAAAATGAGGCTTTAGGTTTTTCCTCTCGTAAATAAAACAATTTTGTTTTCTGTCATCGAGCTTGTTTCATCTCTCTTAGTCTGAGAAAAAACTAACTACCTCCAGCATATCAAAGTTTTGTACTTAAAAAACTATACTACAAAGAATTGGTCTTTTTTTTCTTTTTATATAGGGGTTTATTTTTTTTTTTAGCCCCGTCAGCCTAATGGTTGCCATTCAATATTTCAAGCCTGTTCCCTTTTAGACATAGCAATCGCCAAGAACAAGAGCAGGACGCCCTATTCCTGGTACTTAAATATGAATTTTCAAATTTAAATTCAAACTTTCCCTCCTTGTCCATCACTTAGACTTTATATATATAGTAAGTTGATCTAGCCTATAATCTAATCTTTAGACTTTTGAACCCTAAGTTAACAGAGCAAAACATTTTTAAGTCTAACTCAAATAAGTGCACAATTCTTGCCATCATTCCTCTATAAATAGTTGCACAATTCTTGCCATCTTCTTCACTCTTACCTCTTTGTGTTTTCTTTTCTTCACAATGTTCATTAGTCTAAGGAGACTAAATCATCTAAAACGAACCGCAAGATTATTACGTGTTAGTGCATGTTGCTTTGTCACTCCTCAATAACTTCTTCTCCTATACTTATCAACATTCTTCCACCATTCGGGACTACACTATCGGGAGCTTCCACAACTTCTCCAACAATCTCTCCCCACTGTCTCCATCAAAAAATTGACTCAAATGATATAATTTGCTTATCCTAAGTCAACTCCTTCCTCATTGACTACGGCCACCACACTGCATCCTACTCAACCATCCAGCTCTCACCTCATCGGATAGCTATTAACCTTGATCCATTGAACCTCATGTTTTACGTCCGACTATCTCTCTATCTCTCTACTCGATGTGCTAGGTGATTCTTTCCACATCAAACAACAAATCCATCACCTCCTAGACCATCCTTTGTAAACCATGACGAGTTGGCATATGATCCACTCTATTCCTCTATATAACTCTACTTTTCCTTGCACAACTCACAGAGGTAGAACCAAACTCGCTCCTCCTCTCCCTGCCACATTGCTTCGCCAACTCTCCAACCATCTTCAACTCCCTCCTCTTCCGCGACATTGGGAACCCAACAACCACTCTGTCCTCTTTTTACTCATGAGATGTAGTTATGAACATTGCAAGGGCTGTCAGTCTTGTGTCAGACAACTCAAGGAGAAATGAGATGTCATTCTCACCACATTTTCGATCGCCTAAATGTCATAAGCACAAAAATTTAAATAATAAGACATTAAGTAGTAAAGATATAATAGTAGGTTCATTAGGTACCTTCGTTAAGCAATCTCTTGTCTTATTGTATTGTCTTTTATGCTCTCTCTATAAATAAGTCGTTGTGCTTATTAGTTATCTCTTTACCATTCTAAATTATGTCAAATATCCGTGGATTTGACTTTTTAAGTCAGCTGGTGCCCATTAGCCTAAACCGAAACGGTTGCTCTTTCATAGTGACATAAGCACATATTCAATATTTCGGCTAGTCCTAGAGCTACTACAGAGGCCATTTCTATTTCTTAGGACACCCTAAAACTTTTTTCTGTTATTCTACTACATCATAACCATGGCGGGAGTTCAGTATCACATTGTTCTAACTTATTTGTTTTGTAGCATGCATCAAGGGGAGCTTTCATCTTGATATAAATCTTTAATTTTTTTTTTTTTTCATTATCTCCATACATTTGCTTTCCATTTTTGTTTTGACTTCCAATCACTTGATCTTCAGGATGATCTTTATGAAATTTGGTGAAAGAAGTATCAGGGACTGAATAAGATGAAATTACATTGTTCATATCAACCTCTTCTTCCACATCTTCATCATCATAAGCATTTCCAAAGATGCCAGTATTATCCATTGAAGATATATTTGGGACAGGTGGAAGGGTAAATGCATTTTTGAAAGGAGAAAATCTTTCAAAAAGTTGTTCTTCAGATTCATTAGCAGTACTAACAGAAGGTCCAGCAGTATTAACTGGTGTTGATGGAACAACAGTATCAAATGATGGTCCAGCAGTACTAACAGGTGTACTAACAGTATTAATACCATTAGAACTGTTAGTGTGTTCAGTCTGCATTTCTCTTTGATTTAACCTTTCTGACTCACTTCTTGCTTCTTGATCATGCTTCCCACTTTTATCTGAAGCTTCATTTTCATCTACTTCTGTAGGCTTCATTCCAGCATCCCCTTCACAATCCTTAGGACCTTGAGAAATTAAAGGATCAGTTGTGCATAAAGGTATTAGGATGTACTCTTGTTCAGGTTCTTTTTCCTTTTGAGCTTGACCTGCAACAATGTTATCTTTGGTTCCTGCAATACCATTAGTTTTGTTCCCTGCAGCAACTGGCACATAGTTCATAGATATTGACAAAGAATCAACATCAAAAAGCCAGTCTGGTCCATTTCCTTTCACATTAGGTGTATTTTCAAGAAATCTAATGTTTAAGGTCTCTTCAACTATCCTGGTCCTCTTGTTAAATACTCTCATAGCTTTACTAACCACAGAATACCCAACAAAATATCCCTCATCAGCTTTACCATCAAACTTGCCTAGATGATCCCTGGTATTTAAGATGGTAACAGGACACCCAAAAGGTTTCATGAAATCTATCAGTGGAGGTCTTCCACGAATAAGTTCATAAGGTGTCTTGTTATGAGGCTTAATGACTAAGACCCTATTTAGCACATAGCAAGCAGTATTAACTGCTTCAGCCCAAAAGGTGGTTGGCAACTTAGAGTCTACTAACATAGTTCTTGCAGCCTCTATCAGTGTTCTATTCTTCCTCTCAGCTACACCATTCTGCTGAGGAGTCCTAGCCACACTGAATTCCCTCTTAATCCCCTTCATTTCACAAAACTGGTTCATTATACTATTCTTAAACTCAGTTCCATTGTCACTCCTGATAACTTTTACTTTATGATCTAGTTGATTTTCTATTTCTGTTATAAAAGTCTTTAAAATCCCACTAGTCTCATCCTTAGTGGTCAAAAAGAATACCCAAGAAAATCTACTAAAGTCATCAGTGACTACTAGGCAATAAGACTTTTTCATTAAACTCTTAACATTTGTAGGACCAAATAAGTCCATATGAAGCATATGTAAGGGTTTGCTGATTGAGTTCACAAGCTTGGTCTTATAGGAGGCTTTGTGTTGCTTTCCTTTCTAACAGGCAACACAAGAATGATCATTTTCAAAAATATTTAAAGGTAAACCTTTTATAAGGTTTCCCTTTACAAGTTTATTCATTGTTTTAAAATTAATGTGCCCAAGCCTCCTGTGCCATTTATTGGATTCATTAATTGTGGCCTTAGCAATGAGACAAGTTAAACCTCCAGTGGGAAAAACACTCTTTAGGTCAACACTGTAAATGTTGTCCTTTCTTGGAACTCTCAGCAATGCTTGTCTTTCATCAAGTAGCTTAAAGTTAAAAGATAAGACAAGACACTCAGTGTCAGTAAAAAGAACATTGTTCTTTTTGTCAGAGATTTGTGACACACTGAACAGGTTACACTTAAGCTCCTTACAAAAGTAAACATCATCAAAGTCCAGTGATCCTGTTTTGATTTTACCTTTTCCAGAAATTCTACCTTTACCATCTCTAAAGGAAACAAATCCAACATCATAATCTTCATACTCAGTAAGATAGCATTTGTTTCCAGTCATGTGCCTTGAGCAACCATTATCAATAACTCCTTTTTCCTTGTACTTCTTCTGCTGTAGGTTGCCCAACACATAAAATAAGAGAATTAGACTCTTTTGGGGATCCAAGCCATTATAGACTTAGATCTGCCTCATGCATCAATGTAAGAATATTTCTTGAAAGTATTTGATGCACTACTGTTTTGGCTTTCCAAACCCAGCATGCTGAGGCCTTAACAACATCAACCCCATTTCCCTTGTTTTCACTTACTATTGCTCTATCCCTAGCAGTAGTACCTTTTACCTAACAGTATTAACCTTTTTATTGAAAATACTGTTTTGGTTTGCTGACTACTTGTTAAATGGCCTTATGACTTGTGAATATCCCTTTTTGAAAGTATTTGTTATTGATCTAGGATGATTCACAATTGGTATAACAACCCATAATTTTCATCAATGTAATTATCCATCTATTAAATTAGATGCACTGTAATATCCATCTATTATATATATACCACCTTTTTACAAGGAAATTTTTGCTTTATCTCATTATGCAACGTAACTTGCATCTCTAAAGTAAATGAGCTCACGCAACCTCCACCAATGCCATTTATATCTATGTTTATATCATGTAAACATCCTAATATGTCAATTCTACATCTTAATATCATTTTTAACAAGTACATTATCCATTTAACGTACCATTTACAACGTTATATCAAAACAGACTTTATCCATTAACATTTATATCAAAACCCTAATTATATGTAACGTATACATATAAAAAGAATATGCAAACCTTAAAGCATGTGTACAAGTGTACAATGTACAACATTTGAAATATAATTTCCCTCAAAGTCAATATAAAACTCATTTAAGCTCAATGTACAAGTCAATAATGCAAGAAAACCAAACTAGGTCATTTTACCTCCTAAACCACTTTAGTTTCTTACTACCACTCTAGCACAAGGTACAAGCACTTAATTCATGATTTATAAACCCTAAACCTAAACCCTAAGTCATCTTAAAGACCTAATCTAAAACCCTAAACCCTAAACGAAACCCTAAAACCCTAATTTTACTTTAAACCTAAACCTAAACCCTAAACCTTAATCCTAAACCTTAAACCTTAATCCTAACACTAAACCTTTATCCTAAACCCTAACTACCCTAATCCTAAACCCTAATACAAGTTTTAAAAACCCAAAACCCTAAACCACTCGTTACCCTTTTCCTTTCATTTAACCCATTTAATCAAACAAGCACCTCAAGCAAGCATCCTAGCACCACCATGACATCACTACCATGTCACAAGCAAGCAACCAAGCACCTCCATCACCTCCCTTGGCCACCAAGTTTGGCATTGTCACCTCCTTGTCATCCTATGTTAACCGAACCCTCATACACCCTTACCACCTTGCATAACTACTCTCCTAGCTTCCATGAATAACCTGTAGCCTTCCTTAGTCATCTACCTACAATCCTTGACCCTTAGCCACCAAGAAAACTTAGGCACGAAGGGTTTTCATACCTATATAAGCCGAATCTAAGCAACCCTTTCAAATCACACCTCAAATCTTCATCACAAACACAAATGGAGTTCTAACTCAGCCAAGGAAGAAGTAGAAGGTCCCTAAGATCAGAATTGAAGCCAAGAACCAAGAGGAAAAATCCCTTGAAGTCGTTACTAGGCGTACGAAACTAAAAACCCCATTTCGACCCATTTTAGCTCAAGTAAGCATATATTCATGTTCGGCAATAACCATAAACTTTTTAGAATGTTCATAATACTCTTAAGAATTTGTATATAAACTCCTTGTTTTGAAAGCCTGATCATCCTCAAACCTATGTGTTTTTGACTAAACCCTAAAAACAACCCGTTTTTGAATTTCTTGCTAATGAATCCTTTTTCTAAACTTTTGTTATGTTAGAACATCTTATTTTATCTTATTCTAATAAGCTATAACATGCAAATATCATTTGGAACCCTAAGAATAAGCTTGCATGCCTTGTTTTTGGACTTGATTTGCAAATGTTATTCATGGCAGAGTGGATATATCGTAACTTCTAAAATTTTATAACCAAGAGGAGCTGAAATGTTAATATTCCAAAGTTTATTACTATAAGTACCTATTCATGCCAAGTTTTCCAAATAAACGTAAAAAAAAGTATATGCTTTATATAATACAAAGGACTAAACATGTTAAAGATTATAAATCGAGGGTATATATTGATCATTTTTGCAAACATTAAAAATAAAAAATATATATATTTTTAAATAAATTAATAAAAATGATATAATATTATAAAACACAATTTTAATTAAAACCCAACACATTAAATCGTTTTATTAATCTCGATCGGCGGCGTATTATAAAATAAATACGTTATATATTTAACGTAATTATATCATCGACTAACTTTTAAAGAAACTAACATTTTTATCGAAAGATCACGTTACTAGGTTAGGAGCTTCATGTAGGATGTATTATAATTTGGTATACTTTTGACAGTTTGGCTGGATTACGATTTAAAGTGTCCAGGCACCTCAACCTATACTACATAAAACCACTGAATTATGATTTGCCTGAACAGAGATACAATAATTCCATAAAATTTAATAAAATCAAAAGAAAATACGTTAAACTTTATAAAGTTTTGAAACATAAACCATCACACTAAGACTTGACATATTACCCCAAGGATGCGTGACAAGGCCGTTACTTTCACTTGATATACTTTTGCCATCAATCAGATTTTTCCCTGTAAAGGTGATTCATAGCTTCGCGATTTAAAATCTCTAATGTTTACAACAACCACCGCGACGTGGGATACATGCTATAAACCATGAATACGAGTGTTTTTCCAACTGTATGCTATCCTGATATATTATTGCCTAAGTGCTTACTTTTTCCATTAAGACCCCACTATCATGAACCGTTAATTACTTTTCGGAGTAAGCGCGAATGCTGTAAATAGATATATTTGGGACTGAACTCCCCCGTTGGTGTACCTATACTTTTTGGTAACAAAATGCACTTCATTTGAATCACTATGCGGGTGTTTGGCAAAGGCACCCATTGGGGCATCTTCTTGTGATTATTGATTATCTCAAGGTCTCGGTATCATGAGCTTAGGGCAATAATATTGTTTTCCATAATAATTGTACTCATTGCAATTATTACACTTGATGGTGTATAAAACAGACGTTAACCCACAATTGACTTTGTATACATACTGTTTAACATAAACCTATGATTTCACTCAGACCAATGTGTTTGACCTTTTTAGAGCATGTTTAACTTAAGGAATAAAGACAACTTATGCACAGTGGCAACGGACCTTGAAGAAGGCTAAACAGTATCATGTTAAACTTGTATTTCATGTATAATTTGGGACCGATCTGTTTTGAAAAAACTCTTGATGATATAATGAGATGAAAACTAATCCTTTTTAAAAAACATCTCTTATTAGAGTCATTTTCTATGATTATAGACAGTTGTGCTAAGAAATAATACCCCAGATTTAGCTTCCTTCCTCTGTTATATTTAACAAAATATGGTGGTGTTTATTAGATTGGTATCTAGAGCCACAACGTTTTTACCGAGAACAAGGATAGAAAGCCTTAACTATAACTACTTTTCTTTTTCCATCCAAGAAAGTCCTCAGTGCACTTCAATCTCCTGAATAGTAATTGTAAAGTACATAACTATTAATAGCTAATATATAAATAAATTATGTTATTTACCACTGGTTGGTTAACAAATGAATGTCTTCTCCCAGCCACCCTACTTCCAATATTGAGGATGCTTTTTACTCTAACTTCTGACTATATCCTGGCTTCCCCGGACTATGTCCCAGCTTCACCAGGAAAAACTTATTCTAGCTCTTCAAATAACTGGATTTGGTTTAGTTCTTATAGCTTCCCAACTCTTTCACTTTTGCATGATAGACCCCGTAAATGAATGTCTAGCAATGCATTACTATGCAAAAGATCACATATTCCACCGCCAACTATTTTCCTCCATCTTCAATGCAATCCTCCAATTATTAATCTCAAGAATTCATTCTTCTTGAGGAATTATTGCCACTTAAGAAATGAGGTCGTGACCGATCATCCTCTTCTACTTCTGCCCTACCTCAAGAATTTAGAATAGGAGAAAGCTCTCATAAGACAAGTCTGGAACATCACAAGGAGCAAATTGAGGAAATTTTGAATCAAACTAGATGAACTCTCTCTCGATACCGCATTTAGCCATAGAAGCAAAAAAGAAGGTCTTAGAAATGCTGGGTGATCATTAACAAGAATTTTGACAATCTAGAAGCTAACTCCAAAGTCTCATACTCAAATTGCTAAACTTCAAAGATATCAATTGGGAAATAACAACAAATGTCAGGCTTCACTTCAGATTGCTAATCTAGAACAAATCATCTGAATATATACCAGGATCGTCACCAAGGCCGATAAGGAAAGTCTTCTGAAGCAATCGTATGAACACGAAGAACAGCCAGAAGGACCAACGGAACTACTAGGATTTGATACTGTAGTAGCTTTCGATAGGCACCTAGCCACGGGATGTGTGGTATAAATAACAACACATTGTCAAAATTTGACTAATACAGTATAAAGACAAGTTGTTCATGAAAAATATACGGATAGAACCCGTTTTATATTCATCTGTGTCTATATTACATCTCCGACTACATCATTATGAATCATAATTATACTTCTAAGAAGAAAACAGATGCTTTTTAGAATCTCATTCAAATAAGTATCTATGATTTCAATATCACAATTGATAAAAATGCTTAATGTACAAAATAAGCAATTGCATTTTTAAGACTTGAGATATCATCAATCTTTATACGTGTAGTCTTATGTTGATAGAATGCCACCCCCAATGACAACAACAATAGAAGCACCAGCCATAACTCATGATTCCCATAAATGGAAAAACTAGTTGCTGATTGTTTACTGCAGCTCTGGACCATAAGCCCTAACATGGCATATACTGATAATACCCAACCAGACCAAGAGAAGCTCTTGTACAAGAAAATAATAGCTACAAAGAGTTTTATGTTCTATAGTACTTACCACTGGTTTGAGCGAAACTGAATCAGTGTTTTCCATAGCAACTGTATCGAAACTGCAAGGTGAAGTTTGTACTAGTACTAATAACTGAAGAAGCTCTATCCGTGGTTGGAATTCTTTTTGACCAACCTATTGGGATAGAAGAAGCTTACAGATTACCTAGTTGAATTCAAGAAGCGTTTGATAAAGAAGTACTATCCCCCCAACTGAGGTCTAAAATGGAAGACAAATTTTAACCATCTGACTAGGAGGGGAAAGATCTCAAGACAAATGTGAGAAGTTTCCTAGAATTAGCAACCTATTTCCTACTATGGTGCCAGATTCTGAAAAATGATCGAAGTTTCATCGAGGGATTGCCTTTGAAGTATTGAAGGGAAATGTTACCTCACCACCCTGACGCCCTAAACCTCAAACTCTAGAGGAAGCCATTAACATACCCAGAGGCTATGGATCAGGTAACAAAGCACAACCCTGGTGAAGTAATTAAGTGATCATAATCGAAAGTTTTGATGACATAATAAGCGGGTTTTGAATAACAACAATTAACCGAACACCAACACCAACAACCGCTACAAAAAATCACCAACCATCAAAAGAAAAAAGACAGGAAACCTTCAGGTCATATGCCTGTCACTTTCCTAACCTGAAAACAATGGTTATATTGGAAACGAACCTTTAAGTAAGAGTATGCACTCTGCATCACACAGGACCTTGCATCTGTTAAGTGTAATACCTTGCAACAAGGAGGGGGCCCATCTAATCTAAGAACTATAGAAACAAAGGGCACTAGCCACAAGAAGAAATCTGCTACTAGAGACAATTTTACTTTTCAAACAATGCCTGTAGGAGTAGAAAGGGCAATATGCAAATCAGTGGCCGAAAGACCACCAACAACAAGCCCCCCAGGGAAGATCCCTACATGATGAGGGATAGGAATTGCAATGCTCACCAAGACTCGAACGTATACAGGATATGTTCCTTCTAACCAACATCTAGCTAGAGTATTAATTTGATTCTGAGCCGAAAAAGATCTCTATCCATATCTCTTTGCCTCTATGATCATATTCCACCCATTATAATAGATACCTTTTACAATATGCGAAATGGCTGACATAAATCATAGTAAGTCACAAACACCATATTCCAGGGGTGCAACCTGACTTTCTTAAAACCAACCTTTCAAATTGATCTTATGTTGATAAATCGGTAAGCTTCGACATCGTCAATGGTATGGATTGGTTATGCCAAGTATCAATCAGATAATCTGTGACAAGAAAGTCGTCCACATCCTAATCAATAGTGAAACTTTGATCATCCGAGGTAATCAAAGTAAAACCCGACTAAGTCTCATATCCTGTATAAAAACCGAAAGATATATATCCCAAGGTTGTCAAGTTTTCCTAGCCCAAGTAATGGAAAAGAAGTCAGACGAGAAAAGACTAGAAGATATCCTAATAGTTAGAGAATTCCCAGAAGTTTTTCCTGAAGATCTACCTGGCCTTCCTCCCGTTCGCCAAGTAGAATTCCAAATCGATTTAATCCCAAGAACATCACTTGTAGCCCGAGCACCCTATAGATTAGCTCCTTTAAAAATGCAGGAACTATCTAACCAACTTTAAGATTTATCAGGTCGAGGTTTTATCCGACCAAGTACTTTGCCTTGGGGAGCTCTTGTCTTATTTGTCAAAAAGAAAGACACTTCTTTCAGAATGTGTATCGATTACCGGGAGTTGAATAAACTTACCATAAAAAATCGTTACCCATTACCCAGGATTGATGACTATATGACCAACCTTCAAGGATTCAGTGTCTACTCAAAGATTGAACTTTAAAGATCAGCTATCATCAGCTGAGATCGAGGGATAAAGAAAATTCCCAAGACTTATGCTTTCAGAACAAGATCACGGACATTATGAATTTTAAAAAGGTGATGCCATTTAGGTTTAACTAACGTCACGCTAGCTGTATTCATGGATCTCATGAATCGTGTGTGTAAACCATACTTGGATAAATTTGTGATAGTGTTCATCGATGATATTCTCATCTACTCTTATAACAAAGAAGAGCACGCAAATCATCTAAGAATAATCCTAGAATTACTCAAGAAAGAGAAGTTGTATGCCAAGTTCTCCAAGTGTGATTTCTGGATTCATATCGTGCAATTTTTTGGACACTTAATTGATAGTCAAGGACTTCATGTTGACCCCGCCAAGATTGAAGCAGTTAAGAATTGGACATCTCCTACTACACCCACAGAAATATGTCAATTCTTAGGACTTGCCGGCTATTATGAGAGATTTATCAAAGATTTCTCTAAGATTGCAAAGTCTTTGACTGAATTAACCCAGAAAAACAAGAAGTATATCTGGGGAAAAGATCAAGAGACAACTTTTCAACTGCTTAAACAGAAGCTATGTGAAGCTCCAATCTTAGCATTGCCAGAAGGAAATGATGATTTTGTTGTTTACTGTGATGCATCCCATAAAGGTCTGGGAGCGGTGTTAATGCAAAGAGAGAAGGTTATTGCATATGCATCATGACAACTTAAGCCTAACGAAGAAAACTATACCACTCATGATCTCGAATTAGGAGCAGTAGTGTTCGCTCTTAAAATTTGGAGACACTATCTCTATGGCACCAAATGTACTGTGTTCACTGATCATAAAAGTCTTTAGCATATCCTTGATCAGAAAAATTGAATATGAGACAACGCCATTGGTTAGAATTGCTCGCAGATTACGATTGTGAAATTCGCTACAATCCTGGAAAAGAAAATGTTGTAGCAGATGCCTTAAGCCGGAAGGAACGAATTAAACCACTCCGAGTTAGATCATTAGTTATGACCATTCATCCAAAATTACCATTACAAATTCTCAAAGCTCAAACTGAAGCACTCAAAGAAGAAAACCTCAAAGCTGAGAACTTACGAGGAATGAACAAAGCATTTGAAATACGTCCTGATGGAACCCGATGTATCAAGAATCGAAGTTGGTTACCAATCTTTGGTAATCTGAGAGACTTGATCATACATGAGTCCCATAAATCGAAGTATTCCATTCACCCAGGTTTTGACAAAATGTATCAGGATCTAAAGAAACTCTATTGGTAGCCTAACATGAAGGCAATCATCGCTGAATATGTTGGCAAGTGTTTAACATACTCTAGAGTTAAAGCAGAATGTCAAAAGCCATTCGGGTTACTGGTGTAACACCCCCAAAAATTCAACAACGCAGCGGAATACCACTTGGGGTGCTACTTCATAATACACAGCACTAGATACAAGAGAACGACCCCCTAAAGGTCATTGTCGATCGGCCTTACCAAATCTTGCACATTTTCATACCCTACTTGAGAGACAGATAATATGGAAACCCTTACAAGATTGTACATAAAGGAAATAGTCTCCCGGCATGGAGTGCCAATATCTATCATCTCAGATCGTGACAATCATTTCACGTCCAAATTCTAGCAATCATTACAAAGTGCTTTATGTACTCAATTAGATATGAGTACGACATATCATCTTGAAACCGATGGACAAAGTGAAAGAACCATCCAAACACTCGAAGACATGCTTCGAGCCTGTGTTATAGATTTTGGAAAAGGATGGGAAAAACACTTACCATTAGTAGAATTTTCTTACAATAACAGTTACCATGCCAGTATTAAGGCAGCACCATTTGAGGTACTTTATGGTCGAAAGTGCAGATCACCTGTTTGTTGGGCTAAAGTTGGAGATGTTCAACTTACAGGACCAGAAATAATCCATGAAACCACTAAAAAGATAGTGCAAATTCGACAACGCTTGCAAGCTGCAAGAGATCAGCAAAGAAGTTACGCCAATGTAAGGCGAAAGCCTTTAGAATTTCAAGTTGGAGATCGTGTTATGTTAAAAGTATCACCTCGTAAAGGTGTCATCCGATTCGGAAAACGAGAAAAGCTTAATCCCCGGTATATTGACTCTTTCAAAATCCTTGAACGGATTGGCCCAGTGGCATATAAACTTGAGCTTCCTAAAGAGCTCAGTAATGTCTATAGTACTTTTCATGTTTCTAATCTAAAGAAATGCTTATCTGACGAAATCCTTTTGTCATTCCAATAAAGAGCTTCGGCTCGATGACAAACTTAACTTTGTGGAAGAACTAGTGGAAATCATAGATCGAGAAGTCAAGCAACTGAAACAAAGTCGTATTCCCTATAGTCAAAGTAAATCTGGAACCTAAAGGAGACCAAAATTACTTGGAACGCGAAGATCAAATTCATGCCAAGTATCCACATCTGTTTTCAAACATCACTCCGGCATCCAACAAAATCTCGGGACGAGATTTCTTTTAAGGGAGGGAGACTATAACAACCCGTAATTTTCATCAATGTAATTATCCATCTATTAAATTAGATGTACTATAATATCCATCTATTATATATATACCACCTTTTTACAGGGAAAATTATTCGCTTTGATCTCTTGCATCTCTAAAGTAAAACGAGCTCACGGCAAACCTACCATCATGCCATCATATCTATGATTATATCATGTAAAACATCCTAATAATGTCAAGTCTATATCTAATATCATTTTTACCAAGTACATTATCCATTTAACGTACCATTTACAACGTTATATCAAAACAAACTTTATCCGTTAACATTTATATCAAAACCCTAATTATATGTAATGTATACATATAAAATGAATGTGCAAACCTTCAAACATGTGTACAAGTGTACAATGCACAACATTTGAAATATAATTTCCCTCCAAGTCAATGTACAACTCATTTAAGCTCAATGTACAAGTCAATAATGCAAGAAAGCTAAAACTAGGTCATTTACCACTCCTAAAACACTTTAGTTTTTTACAAACCACTCTACGGACACAGGTAACAAGCAACTATGATAATGCATGATTTCTAAACCCTAAGTCCCCCCCCCCCCCCCCCATTCTTAAAGCCCTAATCTAAAACCCTAAACCATAAACAAAACCCTAAAACCTAATTGCACTTTAAAAACCTAAAAAACTAAACCACTAAACCTTAATCCTAACCCTTAAACTTAATCCCTAAACTGCAATCTAACACGTAAACCCTTAATCCTAACCCCTAACAACCCTAAATCCTAAACCCTAAAGTACAATGTTTCAAAGAACAAAAAAAACCCTAACCTAAAACCCTAAACCACCTGTCACCCTTTTTCTTTCATTTTAACCTATTTAATCAAACAAGCACCTAAAGCAAGCATCCTAGCACCACCATGACATCACTACCATGTCACAAGCAAGCAACCAAGCACCTCCATCACCTCCCTTGGCCACCAAGTTTGGCATTGTCACCTCCTTGTCATCCTATGTTAACCGAACCCACATACACCCTCACCACCTTGCATAACTACTCTCCTAGCTTCCATGAATCACCTATAGCCTTCCTTAGTCATCTACCTACAACCCTTGACCCTTAGCCACCAAGAAAACTTGGGCACCAAGGGTTTTCACCCCTATATAAGCCGAATCCAAGCAACCCTTTCAAATCACACCTCAAATCTTCATCACAAACACAAATGGAGTTCTAGCTCAGCCAAGGAAGAAGTAGAAGGTCCCTAAGATCAGAATTGAAGCCAAGAACCAAGAGGAAAAAGCCCTTGAAGTCGTTACTAGGCGTACGAAACCAAAAACCCCATTTCGACCCATTTTAGCTCAAGTAAGCTTATAATCTTGTTCAATAAGCTCATAATCTGTTTTAGAATGTTCATAATACTCTTAAGATCATATATAAACTCTTGTTTGAAGCCTTGAATCCTCAAACCCATGTGTTTTTTACTAAAACCCTAAAAATGACCCGTTTTGATTTTCTAGCTAACGAATCCTTTTTCTAAACTTTTGTTATGTTAGAACATCTTATTTTAGCTTATTTTAATAAGCTATAACCTGCAAATATCATTTGGAACCCTAAAATAAGCTTCATGTGAGGAGTTTCATTTGGGTATACATTTTGACGAGTTTGCTGGATTTACGATTTAAAGTGTCCTGGCTCCTCAAAGGTTTACTACATGACCTCTAAATTATGATGGCCCAAACAGTGATACAATATTTCCATAAATTAATAAATCAAAGTAATACGTTAAACTTTATAAAGTTTTGAAACATAAACCATCACACTAAGACTTGACATATTACTCCAGGTTGCGTGACGAGGCCGTTACTTTCACTTGATATACTTTTGCCATCAATCAGATTTTCCCTGTTAAGGTGAGTTTATAGCCTCGCATTTTAAATCTTCTAATGTTTTCATAAACCCGCGAGGGGGATACATGCTATAAACCATGAATACGAGTGTTTTTCCAACTGTATGCTATCCTGATATATTATTGCCTAAGTCTTTACTTTTGCCATTAAGACCCCACTATCATAAACCGTTAATTTATTTTCAGAGTAAGCGTGAATGCTGTAAATAGATCTATTTGGGACTGAACTCCCCCGTTGGTGTACCTATACCTTTTGGTAACCAAACGCACTTCATTTGAATCACTATGCAGGTGTTTGGCAAAGGCACCCGTTGGGGTAACTATTTGTGATTATTGATTATCTCAAGGTCTCAGTATCATGATCTTAGCTCAATAATACTATTTTCTATAATAATTGTACTCATTGCAATTATTACACTTATGGGTGTTTAATAACGTAACCCACTATTGACTTGTATTCAAACTGGTTAACATAAACCTATGAATTTCACTCAACCATTGTGTTGACCTTTTTAGCATGTTTATCTCAGGTATTTGAGCAACTTATGACACGGAGTGGCACAGACTTGAAGATGGCTAAACTGTTATCATTCAAACTTTATGTTTTCATGTAGATTTTGGGACCTCTGTTTGTAAAAACTCTGATGAAATAATGAATGATAACTTATCTTTTAAAAATGTCTCTTTTGAGTCATTTTCTATGATTATGACTATTGTACTATGAAATAATACCCCAGATTAGCTTCCGCTGCTATATGTCAAAAATGGGGGTGTTATAGTTGGTTTTGATCCAACAGTATTAACTGGTCTGACAGCAGTATTAACACTTGCACCAGCAGTATTAATTTTGCCAGACCTGATTAGTAATGCTTGTGGAACAAATTTTCTTTTAGGGTGAGGGTGAGTCATTTTATTAGCAAAGTTCTTGTGATTCACCCTATTTGAGTTGTTCCACACTGGTCTTATAACCTTTTTATCACATACATAAAAAAGATGCTCAAAACTACCACAAACAAAACAAGCTTTATTTATCATTTTAAAGTCACTTCCTAGTCTTTAGGACATAAGATTGTTCCAGTTTCTTTGGTTCCCTCTAGGATAGTGTTTGTTTTGTTTAGATGTTTCCCTAGCAGACTTAGCAAATTTTATCTTTTCAGTGCTAGGTCTAACAGTTTTATTTTCAACATTAGGTATAAATTCTACCTCACTTTCATCATCAGAATTCCAATCCTCAATGACTGGAGGTCTAAAGCTGTTCTTCCTAACAGTTTTAGGTTCTACTGCATCACCATTACTTTTTACACCAGCAGACTCAAGATTTGACTCAACTGTCTTAACATTACTAGGTGTAACAACAGTAGTAACATCCATATTCTCACTTTCAACTATTTCATCCATAAATGTTAGATCAGGTTTGCGAGGTATGAAATTCCCTGTAAAAGGTGGGGGAACTGCATGATATCCCTTATCAGATTTGGACTTATTATACTCCTGATTTTCTAACATCTCAGATGAATTCACAAAGCTTTCTACTGCAGGAGAAGCTGCAGTAGAAGAAGCTGCATTGTATCCTAGTCCAGTTTTAAACTTGTCAATGACTTGACTTTCAAGCAAATTATTTAAAGATTTAGATGAATTTTGAAACTTCTCTAATGTTAGTTTTAACTCATCTCTCTCTTTTTCTGCTTTTTCCAATTTCTTTTTGTTTTCAACTAAAGCATTATCTCTTAGTTTAACTTCAAGGTTTAAAACATTAATGCTTTCTTCATACACAACCTCATTTTTCTTATAGTGAGCTAGTCTAGCTTCTACTGATTCTAAACCTGCTTTATAAGATACTAAATTAAATTAAGACCTTTTGTAATCTGAAGACAAACTATCATATTGTTCTTTGAGAGTAGCATAAGCTTTTACACATGATTTAGAACAAGAATCTACCTCAGAATCTGAACTGGAAGAACTTCCTGAAGATGTATGTGCCATCAATGCAAAGTTTGTAGGATGCTCTTCCTCAGCTTGGTAGCTCCAATCGTATCCTCTAATTCCATCTTGAGCAACCAAGGCATTTTCAGTGGGAGTTTCTACTGTCACAGTTCTTCTATTAATCCATCTTCCTCTATTTTCCTGATTTCTAGGTGCTTTACATTCTCTTGCAAAGTGACCATATTTATGACAGTTGTAGCACTCCACTTTAGTCCTGTCAAATCCAACTCTTTGACCATTTACATCCAACTTTTTGCCTGTCCTCTTGATGAATCTCCTAGCTCTAATTGTTAGCATGGCCATCTCCCATTGTAAATCCATTTCTTCTAGATCATCAGGATTAATTTGTTCTAGATCCTCTTGTGTATGTTGAGGAGAATTGGGCTGACTAGCTAGGAAAGCACAGATTACAGCATCACTAAGGTTATCTCCAGATGCAAGAATACTTTGAGTATTAGCAGCACTAACTCCATAAGTAATGTTATCTGCTTTATTTGTGTTGCTATTGCTGTTAGTGCTGTTGGAGGACACAAAAGCCACATTTGGTGGATTTTAACATGTACTTGATGATCTTGAGATTTCAGGTTCATATATCTTCAAGTTGTTGTATAAGTCATCCAAACTGATGGTCTCTATTTCCTGTTTGTTCCTCCAGATCAAAGCATGAGTCTTCCATTTAGATGGAAGACTTCTCAACAGTTTTAAGTTCATGTCCTCTTATGTAATAACTTCGCCTTGAATCTCCAACCGAGTGATAAGTTTTTGCAACCTATCAAAAGTTTGATCCATTGTCTCTGAACTTAATCCTACAAAGTTCTCATATTGTTGCTTGAGTAGAGTTCTCTGAACTTTCTTGGATTCCTTGTTTCCTCCATACCTCTTCTCAATGGCTTCCATGATCAATTTTGCATCTTTATATGAATGGAACTTCAGTTGATCCTTATTTGGGAGTGCCATCAACAGAGTTCCTCTAGCTTTCATCTCATTCCTCCTGTCCTGCTTTTCTTCTGCAGTAGTAGGTTCATATTCCTGCTCAGTTTCTCCAACAGTTCTCTTCAGCACTTTGTTACCATTTTTAATTACTTCCCAGAGGGAGTAATCAGTCATGAGAAAGTATTGTTCTATCCTCATTAACCAGAGATCATAATCCCCTGGGTTGAGGATAGGGAGTTTTGCAGTCAGAGTTGTAGAATTAGTTCCTGCCTCCATCTTATCACTGAGAATTAGATCTTGTATGTGTTGTTGGTTTCTTCTTATTCAAAGCTTCACAACAAGCTCTGATACCACTTGTTGATCCCAATGAACAGATCTTGAACTCCTTAGCTTGATGTAAGGTTTAGTATCCTTGGATAAATCCAAAGGCACTAAGATTGAAACTTTGAGTGTATGATATAAACTATGCGGAATCTAGTTTATACCACTAAGAAGAATAACAGTAATGAATGTTTAACACACAGAAATATAACCAAAACAATAAGCTCCAATATATTAATATGAACACTCTTTGACAGTGTTAGGGTTTACAACCTTAAAGCTATGAAAAACTATGAAAGACTGATATATCTTGATCTATGCCTTAGGGTTCCTTTTATACACCAAGGAAACCCTAATGGGCTTACAAAACACGTATAATGATAATGCATATCTATTCCTAATTTAACTCATGCATATCATAATAGCAGTACTAACTATACAAGACTAACAACACTAAGTATTAACTAACAGTACTAACTATACTGGCAGTACTAACAATGTACTGGTAGCACTAACTATTATAGCTAGCAGTACTAATAACTTAGACTATTTTCTTTAAACTTCAACAGCACCATCTTATCACTAAAATAGATCTTGTATGTTTTGTTTGGTTTCTTTTTATTCAACACTTCACACAAGCCATGATACCACTTGTTTATCCCAATGAATAGGTCTTTAACTCTTTGCTTGATGTAAGGTTAGTAACCTTGGAAAAATCCCAAGGTACAGAAAATAAACTTTGTGTATATGATATAAACTATGCGGAATCTAGTTTATACCACTAAGAAGAATACTAGTAATGAATGTTTAACACATAGAAATATAACCAAAACAATATGCTCCAATATATTAATACGAACACTCTTTGATAGTGTTAGGGTTTACAACCTTAAAGCTATGTATACTATGAAAGACTGATATGATGTGATACTAATGCCATAACCTAGGATCTCTTTTTATACACCAAGGAGTCCTTTACAAGATAACTATGGATCTTCTAAAACATTAAGCTTATATGCATATCTTTCTAAATATATAGAATATACACAAGATAACTAATACATATCTTTTAACACGTCTTTACATCTCTTCACATGTCTTTATCTTCATGCAGTCTTCAATCTTTATCAGCAGTATAAATCCCTTCATCAGTGTTAAGTTAGTACTAGTAGTACTAACTTATACCTAGCAGTACTAACATTCTTCTAGCAGTACTAACTGGTTTATACTGCCAGTTATGACATAAGCAGTACTAACACTTTGACATGGCAGTACTATGTCTAATGAGTTTAATTCCCAACAAAGCCTGTGTTATAGATTTTGGAAAAGGATGGAAAAGACACTTACCATTGGTAGAATTTTCTTACAATAACAGTTACCATGCCATTATTCAGGCAGCATCATTCGAGGCACTTTATGGTCGAAAGTGCATATCACATGTCTGCTGGGGGAAGTTGGAGATGTTCAACTCATGGGACCAGAGATAATCCATGAAACCATCGTAAAGATAGTGCAAATTCGACAACGCTTGCAAGCTGCAAGAGACCGGCACCTATCCATAATCTCCATAAGTAAAGCAGTGTATGCATGAGAGAACTATCTCTGCATATAAGTTGAACCGGAGCCGCTCAACACCGCTCTAGCCTCTTGTGCCTAATCCAATCTCCCCTAAATCTCTTTAGTGTCCTGTCTGACCGTAGTAACAAGGTTGGTCATCCTCTGACCTAACTCTGTCTCATCAGTTGCTGGTGCCCCTGGCATGCCTACAAGCATCTCATCCTAAGTATCTGTAATCCCATAACCTACATCTCTCTCTGGATCTCGCCTAATCTCCCTATCCAAAGTGGCAACAAAACCATAGTCTGCCCTAAAACCTCTAGTCGGTCTAGAAGCAGGAGTAGATGAGCTCTCTCTGACCTCGTACCTAGGACCAAGAGCAATACATAACCTCTTATGAGGTGGTAAACAAACCTCGGGCATGTCTGCTCTACGGTTAGTAGAGGGTAAAACCGTAAAAGCAAAGGTGGTGATGGAATAGGTAAAGGTATAAGTAGGAGTGGTGGTGTCCCTGATGGTGGTGTCTCTGATTGAGATGCTAAGATAAAGGTAGATGGTGCAGCAGCTCTCATCATGGCTACAAATACCCTAGTATGTGAAAGTATGATAGGTGGTGGTAGTGGTAATAATACCGAGAAGTGAAGTGACTCGGCCCTCTGCCGGATCATAACGGCTCTATATCCCAAAGGATAAGTAGGACTAGCAGGTAGTGGTGGAGGTAATATAGGTACTGGTGATGATACTGGCAGTGGTGGTGAGGGAATCTATGGTAGTGGTGATGACCATGGGGAGAGTGTTAATGGTGGAGGTGATGGTATGGCAAGAAGTCTGGCAATCTCTGCCTCAGGCCAAAATGGTGTAGGTGGCTCAATCACTATCTCGTTTAGAAAACATCTAAAAGCATAACTGTAACACCCCCAAAAATGCATGTCGCAACGGAAATATGTACGGGGGCGTTACTTTATAATACAATAGCACAAAATACAAGAGAACGACCTCTAAATGTGTCGTTTGAAAAGTAACCTCGTTGATTTCTTTGAAATTGATATAACATTTGTCCCATAATTGCATCACAATGAAAAGCTTGAAAATAACCCAACGAGATTTGATCATTTGTATGTAAGTAGAAATCCATAAATGAAATCTTGTCAATTTTAGACTCCATTGCACATCAAGTAAGCCAAGCATCTAATTCACCTGAGAAAAACATGCTTAAAAGTGTCAACATTAAAGTTGGTGAGTTCATAGATTTTTGTAAGTATAAATGTAAATGTTGGAATCCAAAGATTTATAAAGTATGTATGACCATTTCAATCCTTATAATAAACGCCAAAATGTAAGAGTAAAATGTAGAAAAAAAAAACCGAAAAGTTTAGTGTTTAATTGCTTCGCTCGCAATAAATGAAAAGTGTCAAAATTAGTAATGTTCAATAAGTAGTTGGAATAGTGATATCGTTGATATTCCAAAATGTAAAGGTCACTATAACAGATACAGTATGGGAGGGTGTGGTGTGGACGAGAGGTGATAGGTTTGGAGGGGGGCACAACATAGAATAATATCTACTGTTGCGGCATAAAGCTACATGACACTAAAGCTCAACATCTATGTATGAAATTTAATGCAAATAAAGGCCCGTGTAGATGTTCAAACCCGTAACATCTAAATTGTTCCGACATGTATGCATTCGTGTTTCAGTACGGTCGAAACTAGTGAGAGCTACTCACCCGAACAGGGATGTCAATCCCAAATAAATCTATTTATACACTCGCGCTTCCTCAATCGGTCCTCCGGTCAAGAATTTAACAGTTCATGATAATGGGCAATGGTGGGTTTAGTTACTTAGGCACATGTAAACAGGATATGATAACCGAAAACACTTGTGTCCAATAAAAATTAACCATTGTATTCTTAAATAGCTTGAGTACTTAAATCCATAAGTAGAAAAGAGTGTGATATAAATCAAGTAATTGAGTTTGTAATAAGTATGTAAACAATTTCGTAAACGTGTATGCAAATGTGTATGTGACAAAGTATGAAACCAATTTGTAATCAACCCTGTAATTATGTTTGTAATGAATTGCAAAATCAAGTATGTAAACCAAGGGTGTAGAATAATATGTAAAAGATATTGTAAACGAACATGTAAACAAGTTGTATCGAGCATGTATTCTCCCCCAAGATTTGTAGAGTAAATGTAAAACAAGTGAAAGAGGGGCTATAAACTCACATCGATGTTGTAGAATGATTGGCGGGAATGCGCATATAAGTGCCAGACAAAACGGAAACTGGAACAGCTCGACCAAGAATTGCGTTTATTCTTAACGGCTAGGAACCACTAGCCTAGGATAATGTACTTGGGTTTTCTGATGAATGAGTACACCAACGCGACACGTTGATAAAAAGATTTAGATTTAAAGTTGTAATAGTTTGGTGGTTGGTTAAATAAAATAAATCAAGAAGCATATATAATTCATAGGATGAATCATATAGCAGAGTATGTAATATATCCCGTATATACTACATATGAAAAATAAGCAATTATATAATTCTTATGGCGAATATATAAATAAGTAACAAACAATCAAAAGAATAATTTGAAATATAAATACTTGCAAATTTTATTTAAGAAACGTTTTAGTAACGATTACACAAAATAATTTCGACACTTTTTAAAAAAATCAACAACTTTAAATAATAAAAGTACTAGCATAAAAGTAAACGTACGTTTTAAAGTTATAAATCATGTACACTATGTTTTTAAAGCTTTTACAAGGGTTATGATGTTAATTTCTAGTTGACAAATATAAAATATAAAATAATATTTTATAATCTAATATATTGTTTCCTTGACGGTTTGCTAAAATAGTTATCCCATTTGAAAAGTATAGTTTCCGTTTGTTTATCCGGTTATTGAAATATTACAAATTAACAATCTTAAAATTTATATAACTTAATCCTTTTGCAATCTATCCGTGTTGCAATTTACTCGTGTGATCACTATATATAATTACGCGAGACTAAATAATATGACACATTCATTTAACCATTAACCACCATTTAATCCGGTTTTATATTTATAAAATCTTTTGATATATTTATTAATTGATTTATATAAATCAAAACACACCCTAAAGGTTGTTTCTCCCAAACACGCCCTTGTGATCTTTCTTTTAACCCAAACGCACCCCTTGGTGCAATATGCAAAACCAAACACTCCCGTTTGGTTAATCCACCAAACCAAACGCTCTCGTTTGGTAAATCTGCCAAACCAAACACCCCCGTTTGGTTAATCTACCAAACCAAACGCTCCCGTTTGGTAAATCTGCCAAACCAAACACCCCCGTTTGGTTAATCTACCAAACCAAACACTCCCGCTTGGTGCTTCCATAAGACTCGACGCACCCCTTGGTGCGATACGGATAACCAAACGCACCTGTTGGTGCTAAGAACCCAACCAAACGCACCTTTTTGGTGGATATAAGAACCACACGCACCCTATTCGGCTGCCACGCAGCCAAATCCAAACACACCCTTTCTTGGTGGCTGAGCCAACAAGCCCACGCACCCTTGTTGGTGCTGAGACGTACCAACGGAGCCTATGTGGGTCTGAAACACCAAACACACCCCTTGCGGGTGGTCTGAGAACCCAACGCACCCTTGGTGCCTTTTCCCGAAACCAAAACGCATCCTATGGCTGAGTAAAACAACATACCAACGCACCCTACTCGCTGACTTAGAAAGCAAACACACCCTTGTGTTAGCCACCAAACAGACGCACCCTTTTTGGCTTGCACCGAGCATCAAACGCACCCTATGTGGTGCGACAATGAAAAACCAAACGATATTTTATTAATTATTATAAAATATTTATGAAATATTATCAAGCGAATACTCATTTTTATCGGAAAAATGATTTGAAAAACAATGACGCAAGTTTCGAGATTTGAATCGTCCGTTAAGTCATTCAAACGAGTCCCGAACTGATATTTATAAAAACTATATTAAATATTTACCAAATGAACCCTAAACTATTGAGACTTGCCACTTAAATTTTAGTATAAATATAAATGTTTTATATTTATTTCATTATATCAAAAAAATATAAACACACTTTTATACATCTCTCTCTCCCCTCCAAAATATCCGGCCACCGGCCAGCCACCGTCGCCACCATGCCGCCGCCGCCGGAAAACTTTTCCGGCGGGCTTTTCCGGCGAAGACCAAAAACACTCCCCACCTCCGGATCTACTCGATCCCCACTACCACTCGCGGCCACGCGCCATTTTTCCCTTCCCCCTCTCCGACAACCGCAACCCATCACCACTATCATCATCATCACCACGACCCGCATAGGATGCATGGGTTTAATAGCAACCAAGGGATGTTTGTTTGTTTGGTTCGGTTATAAAAACCACCAGGGGTGCGTTTTGGTTTTTACTAGCACCGAGGGTGCGTTGGGTTGTGGTACCAGCCGACGAGGGTGCGTTGGTTTTTCTGTCACCATAAAGGGTGTGTCGAGTTTGGGCACCACAGCCGCAAAGGGTGCGGTTGGTCTGTGGTAAGAACAGCCCACAAAAGGGGCGTTTGGTTCTTGTGGTTATCACCGAATAGGGGTGCGTTTGGGTTGTCTTATAACACCGGGGGTGTTTGTTTATGGGTTTAGGTCGGGTTTTGGCTGTGGGAACGGCCGGGGACAGCCGGGGTGTCGGGCTAGGCTCGGGACAGCCGGGGGTGTTTGTTTGTCGGGTTTGACAGCCACCATAAAGGGGGTGTTGGGTTTTGCATCGGCTAGGGTCCGTTTGGTTGGATGAGTGAAACCGCACAAGAGTGCGTTTGGCTGTGAAGAATCACCCGCGGGGTGGGTTTGTTCGGGTTGGCTGTGGGGACAGCCGGGTTGGCTGTTGGGACAGCCGGGTTGGTTGTCGAAATCAAAAGGGTGTGTTTGGTTTGAATATAAAACAGCCACTGGGTGCGTTTGGTTTGTTATAAATCAATAAGGGGCGCGTTTGGCTTGTGACAGAAATCCCACCAAGGGCGTGTTTGGGTTGGTTTGGGTTGTCAGGTTTGGTTTGCAACAACAAGGGTGCGTTTGGATTTGGGTTTACCAAAATTAGGGTGCGTTTGGCTTAACAGCCACGCACAAGGGTGCGTTTGGCTGTCCATCAGCCGGGGTGCGTCGAGTTGTGGGATGACACCGAAATAAAGTGAGTTTGGTTAACACGAAAATATATAAATTGTTTCATTTAATCGATTTATATAAGATGTGATGAAAAATATTATAAATTGCGCGGTCTAGTTAAAATATGAAATTAATATTAAAACGGGATTTATATTGATATATAAGCGATATTAGATATGCTTTAGACGAGAATTGGACTAAAAATGGACTTTAGTGCCTTTATATAACGAGTAATTTAAAACAGAAAATAGAACGTGGGATTCGGAATTCAAGACTTTGAAAAGTGGACTTTAGTTTATAAAATATAACAAATTATATTTTGACGGACGTTTAGACATAAAACGGGACTTCTAACTCCCAATAACGAAGAAACTGGATCGAAATCGGAATATACACTTTAATAGAAAATAAGTTATTTTTAATATATTAAATCTGACATATCTATTGATTAAACGATTTGAGCACTTTCGAGTCTGTTTCGGCCTTCCGGCAAAACACGAAAGTTGTTCGTAATCACATTTTACTTTTCCGCGAGGATTGTCTGCTTTAAAAGTTAAGATATAGCGGGTCAAATCTAAAGGTCGGTTAATATATTATTTCAATTAATAGTTTTAAGATCATTATTCGGTTCTAAAAACGGAAGGTCTAAAAATAGTAACTTTCTTTAAATATTAGAGATAAGTTAGGATTGGACGAAAAATAGTATATATACATAAAATATACTAAGGGATAAGGTTTAAAGACGCGCAAGTGGATTTCTCATCACATGTATATATGTATGTATCATATAAAAATATGTATGATTTCGTTTGGTAACGATGACGGCATCGTTGGTCGTATTTATTCCGTCGTTATAAAGTCGAACTACATAATTAAGTATTTCGTCCCAAAATAAGTAATTAAGTATGTAGACCAGTTTGTAAAACGAATTGTAAATGCACATGTAATGAATTCAAACCAATCATGTAAATGGAATTGGTAACAAGCATATTCTCACCCCAAAAGTTGTAAAGTATATGTAAAACAAGTAAAACATGGGGCTATAAACTCGCCTCGAGTGAATGAATAACAACGTATATCACATAATAGAAAATGCGCCACAAAAACGCCCGAATGCAACCTAATTCATTATAGGTCGTATGAGTACTAAGAACTTTAATTAACTAATACCATATATAATTCTATATAGCTACATCACCATCTAATTGCATTTGTGAAATAATGATTAAATCGCATTTGATAAATAAATACCATGTATTTGAACTCGTATAATCGCATAACTAGTTCAATCGCCTTTGTAAAATAATATTTATAAAGTTTAAAACAAGTATAAATATTATTTAAGTGATTCCAAAATGTTTCGCAAAAACTTTTATTAAAAACGAACCAACACTATTCATGTCAGGAAATAGTGCACAAGTTATAAAATAGTGCGTAACTTTCTCGTTTTAAGCCCGTTTTGTACGTTCCTTACGCCCACGTTCTCGTATTAAGACGATGTATCAAAATATTACATTTTCATATTTTGTGTCCTCTGGTGAACAGTGCTTTTTACTGTTCATAGACTTTTATAAATTTATTTTTATAAATTTAGTTATCGTAAACCTGTAAACATCGTAGTTTATTCGTTTTAACTCCGTTTTTAGTGATTCTTTCGAGTACGTCCTCGTAATTAAAAGTTTTATCAAATTAATGATGTTTTCAAAATAAATATATCTGTTGTGAACAGTAACTTTTATAAAATTATTTTTATAAAAGTATTTATTATCGTAAACTTGCGTAATTCATAACTCCTTCGTTATTGATCTAAAAATTATGATTCTTAATGTTTTGGAATCCTAAAAATATGTACTATCTGAGAAAAATAACCATTTGTATATATCAGAAGTGAATCTTAAAAAGTTTTTATAAAATTTCTTTTATAAACGCGTTTATTATCGCGTAACTTGTAAATGCCGTATCTTCTTCGTTATAGCTCCGTTTTTCGAGTTCTTTATATGCCTACGATCCTTGTAACATGTAGTATTTTATAAAAATATAAAATAAATAAGTTATATTTCGAATTCTAACAGAAGGTTTTGGGATTTTTCTTAAAATGTGTTTAAAACTTGATTTTTGTAACTTTTAGTTTAGTACACTTGTTACAAGTCCATTACAACCCTTAATATCACATGTCTTACACACCTAGGGTCCTTAGTCCATGATTTGTCCAAATATTATCCAAGAATCACAAGATCCATAAGTCTACATACCTATTTGTTCATTAACTTTCATAAGTATACTTTTTAGGTAACTAGTTTATGTAAGCTTTTTATACATAAACCACACTTATATAATGTATATAATTTTGTTCTCACATGTTCTTAACAACAATATAGCACATGACAAAGTTTATCATACCATGATCATAAGTAAAAATTCCATTTTTACATGTAAACAAGTTTCCTAGATGGTGATTAACTACATAGCCATTATATACACATAAAATCATGAAAGTAAAGAGATTAAGGTTTTTAGATAACCTTAATATGAAGTAGGATGATGAACAATATGATCTAAACCCTTGTTTAGCTACTTAACCCAAGCTTTCAACACTTGAAAACCCTAAATCTAAGCAAAACCCTAATCTTGAACCTTCTTGCTTTAACACTTGTAAACCCCAAACCAAACATTCTAAACACCTTAGGGTATCTTAGATATGATGTAGGAACACTTGTATGTGTTGTAAAATAAAAACTATGGATTGTGTAGGTGTGTTTGTTTTGAGCCGTGGGTGGGAGAGAGGAGCAAGAGAGTTTTGGTGTTGTTTTCACTTAAGGAAATGGAATGTATGTGTTTCTTATCTAGCTAAGGCATTATATAACACACATGGCCAGTCAAAGACACAAGGGGGATTTCTAGGAAGTCTTGGTCAAGAATACATGAAAGTCCTTATGGTTTAAATGAGTTGGTGAAGTACATATCAAGTTGCTAGAAAATTTAGATATTTCTCTTGATCTTTCTCAACAAATCTGGCCATAGATACATATACATAAGATATTTTTGTAATTTTTGAGTATTGGGTACAATTGTGGGTATTTGTTGAAGCGTAGAAAAGTTTTGGTGGTTTCGGGTATGCCTAAACGTATTTTATCGCAAAACGTAAACACTTTTTGTAACCAATAAAAATAAATTGTGCAAAGATAACAATTATACTCCAAATAATTATTTAACACTTACTTGATGTAAACATTTAATTGTTTGATGCCCGTTTACGTTGATTGTTGATTTTTAGTTTACGCGATTTAACTTAACGATAAAATTAAAAGCAAATGCGTACGCGACTAAAAATGAATCGGCAAATAAATGACGTTGTAAAATGACCTAAAAATACGGATTTTTACAATCTTTTCCTGTTAAAAGAATTTCGTCGCGAAATTTAGTTTGAGTTGCCTTCCGGAATGATGTTAATGAAGAGGTGTGGGTAAATATTTTTTTTATATGTAAACAGTGACCCCAACGGTCATGAACAGTAACTCCAACGGTCACTGAACAGTGACCAACGGTCACCCCTTCCTCTTTAAATACCAAAACATTATCATTCATTTCTCCACACAACACTAAATCTTTCACTTAAAATTTCTCTTATCCAATCCTCAAAAATGTTGCATATCATTACACTTTTGGCGATGGCGAGCGTGGTAGAACTCGGCATTTATCTTGCCTACGTCCCATACGAAGAATAATTTTAGTATCTGGCCTTTATTCAAGCGATTCTTGTGCCCCTCATCGTCCTTGCTATTGGCGTGGATCTATTTTGGAAGGAATAAATATTATCGCTATGGGAGGGTTGTAATAAAACTTGTATTTCCTTTATGTTCTTATGTAATCTCATTTCTAAGATAATAAACGGATGATGTGGGAACAATTCTATTTGTTATTTTTATTTTATGTCATTCGAATATTTTGTTACCACGCTTGGTAACTCATTTGCATCCCCTTTTAAATTGCTTTAACTTGAGCGTTCAAGATTTGTGACGCTGGTTTAATATTTATTGTTGCGTCCAAGGCCCGACTTCTAGTGGGCTTATTCGTTCCCTTTAGTTTAACGTGTCAGTTACAACACCTTTTTTTAACTTTATATAGTAAGTTGATGCAAGAGGTTACTTAGTTATTATGATTGTTAGTTTGATTCCTCGTGATAAATATATTTTATGAATACGCACCCAAAACTTGATATAAATAGAAAATTATTTCTTGACAAGGAGTTTTAAGGTGACTACTCTCAGCATGGGCATGGTCCTTCCTGAATTATACATAGGTGATCAAGCTATGTATAATTGAGGACTAACGATGCATTGCTCATTTTCGTCAAAATAACGTTATGATTTTATGATATTTGAGAGAGTGGGTTGCATAATTAATTTAGGGAATTAAAGTAAAATTGGTGAAATTTTCATAATACGATAATTCGATAGATAGTGGGTTTCATTATTTTCCCTCCAAGATACTACATAGTTTTCTTGATACTACAACTTCTAATACAAGCTAATACATAATTCCTAAAACAAGGTGTCTATAGGTGACGTCCGAGCTAACTGGTGACTAACTCTTGGAGCTTCCTAAAATTCTCTCGGTCCTGTCGCTGTGATTCCTGAACTGAAGCCAACTGTCGCTCCATCTCCCTACGAGTCCTCCTCTCTTGGCTATGAGTAACCGTCTTGATAGCCTCCATGGTCCTAATCTTACCACGTAGAGAAGCATTCTCTGCTTCGACCATACCCATCCTGAACCTCAATGTACTCATCTTCTCCTCGATGGGCACCCCTTGTAAATACTCATGAATGGCTCGAATAGCCTCCCCAAGACTGGCTAGTATCATAACAATAGTCACTGCAGGAAAAGCATCTGCAGCTACGGGTACTAGGTGGTCAAAATCTAAACCAATGTCAATAGCATCTCCAAAATTTCCCTCAGAGGAATCAATAGAGACGGGAATAGTGGGTGCATCCATAGCCTGCACAAGCAAAAGTTTATATAAGTTGTCTTTATATTAAACCATGCAAGATGCGTGCAGTATAGATGATAAACGTGATGTACGATGGTGTATGGTAAAGATGAATATGCACTCATTGCATGAATGGATACGTGACACGACGAAATGAAAGGCCTCATGACATAAATAAATGATGGTATCGTGTAAGGTAAAGTAATGTTTGATAATGTTTAGGACCTACGAGCTTATAGCACTACATTGCCTAAATAAATGTTCCAGTATTTATATAAATAACCCTTATATAAATAATTGTAGAGCATGTGTGAAAGAATGTAAACACATCTTTGTATATATATATGTAAGACCCTCATAGTAATATACGTACTATAATATGAACACGTATATGAATCATGTAAGCATCTAGTATGACCAACTAATGCAACAAACAATGTATCTATGTCCTGTTAAAATCTTTTGAAAATGTGATCGTTGAAAATGGTTATAGTTTATGTAAGATATGCAACCTAGTTCTCTATAACATTGGTTCTGATTACCAATCTGTAACACCTCCAAAAATGGGTCGCATCGGAATATGTTTCCGGGAGCGTTACTTCATAATACCATTGCACAAGTCATGAGAGAACGACCTCTAACTGTGTTGTTTGAAAGGAAATCTTGAATTATTTAGACTCCAATGCACATCACATAAGCCAAGCATCTAATTCACCTGAGAAATAATGCTTAAAAGTGTCAACATAAAGTTGGTGAGTTCATAGGTTTGTTTATAAATAAATGTTGAACCAAAGTTTCGTAAAGTATGTATGACTATTTCAATCCTTGTATGTTCCCCAAAATGTATGTATGAATGTTATAAATCAAAGAGTTGTAAAGTATGCGACTATTTCAATCCCCAAATAGTCACAAAAACGTTATGTATGAGTGTTGTAAATCAAAGAGTTGTAAAGTATGCATGACCATTTCAATCCCCAAATAGTCACAAAATGTTATGTATAGTTGGACCACCATTATTCAAATTATGTATTGACACTTTATTCAAGGCAACGTAAATATTCCTATGTGTATAAAACAATGATTGCGATTACTCTAAGTTTATGAAATTGATGCGTAGACTCATATATATGCCACTTTATTCAAGGCACCGTAATTGTTCGTGTTCCTATAAATGTTGTGCTCCGACATGCTATAATGTTCGTATCTAGTGATAGCTAATCACCCGAATGGGGCTGTCACACCCGAATAGATCTATTTCATAACATTCGCGCTCACCCTCTAGGTAATTCACAGTTCAATCCGCTTAAGCTAATCCATAATCATTTGGGTAAAAGTAAAGTAATGTCCTTGTTTTAAAAAATAAGTGAAACAAGCAATGTATTTTGTCCCAAAATAAGTAATTGAGTATGCAGACCAATTTGTAAAATGAATTGTAAATGCACATGTAATAAATTCTAATCAATCACGTAGATGAATTTAGTAACAAGCATGTCCTCACCCCAAAAGTTGTAACGTATATGTAAAACAAGTAAAACGTGAGGCTATAAACTCACCTCGAGTGAATGAATAACAACGTATATCACATAATAGAAAATACGCCACTAAAACGCTCGAATGCAACCTAATTCATTATAGGTCGTATGATTACTAAACACTTTGAATAACTAATACCATATATAATTCTATATAGCTACATCACCATCTAATTGCATTTGTGAAATAATGATTAAATCGCATTTGATAAATAAATACCATGTATTTGAACTTGTATAATCCGTTACTAGTCAATTGCCTTTGTAATTTTAATATTTGTAAAGTTTAAACAAGTATAAATATATTTAAGTGATTCCAAAATGGTTCCGCAAAAAACTTTTATTAAAAACGAACCAACACTATTTATGCTAGGAAATAGTGCACAAGTTATAAAATAGTGCTTAACTTTTTCGTTTTAAGCTCGTTTTGTACGTTCCTTACGCCCACGTTCTCGTATTAAGACGATGTATCAAAATATTACATTTTCATATTTTGTGTCCTCTGGTGAACAGTGATTTTTACTGTTCATAGACTTTTATAAATTTATTTTTATAAATTTAGTTATCGTAAACGTGTAAACATCGTAGTTTATTCGTTTTAACTCCGTTTTTAGTGATTCTTTCGAGTACGTCATCGTAATTAAAAGTTTTATCAAATTAATGATGTTTTCAAAATAAATATATTTGTTGTGAACAGTAACTTTTATAAAAGTATTTATTATCGTAAACTTACGTAATTCATAACTCCTTCGTTATTGATCAAAAAATTATGATTCTTAATGTTTTCAAATCCTAAAAATATGTACTATCTGAGAAAAATAACTCTTTGTATATATCATAAGTGAATCTTAAAAAAGTTTTTATAAAATTTCTTTTATAAACGCGTTTATTATCGCGTAACTTGTAAATGCCGTATCTTCTTCGTTATAGCTCCGTTTTTCGAGTTCTTTATATGCCTACGATCCTTGTAACATGTAGTATTTTATAAAAATATAAAATAAATAAGTTATATTTTGAATTCTAACAGAAGGTTTTGGGATTTTTCTTAAAATGTGTTTAAAACTTGATTTTTGTAACTTTTAGTTTAGTACACTTGTTACAAGTCCATTACAACCCTTAATATCACATGTCTTACACATGGCTAGTAAAATGTGTTTAAAACTTGATTTGTCTAAATATTATCCAAGAATCACAAGATCCATAAGTCTACATACCTATTTGTTCATTATCTTTCATAAGTATACTTTTTAGGTAACTAGTTTATGTAAGCTTTTTATACATAAACCACACTTATATAATGTATATTCTTTTGTTCTCACATGTTATTACCAACAATATAGCACATGAAAAAGTTTATCATACCATGATCATAAGTAAAAATTCCATTTTTACATGTAAACAAGTTTCCTAAATGGTGATCAACTACATAGCCATTATATACACATAAAATCATAAAAGTAAAGAGATTAAGGTTTTTAGATAACCTTAATATGAAGTAGGATGATGAATAATATGATCTAAACCCTTGTTTAGCTACTTAACCCAAGCTTTTAATACTTGAAAACCCTAAATCCAAGAAATGTTTGTTTTGTGATGACGAATTCGGTATAACTCTTGAGGCGAGGAACTTAAGGGTCTAATAAGCTAGCTTAATATCTCAAGTTTAAAGCTTTAAACTCCTAAACTTAAGTATTTGGATAGATTATTAGATCGGGTGGTTTTAATCATTTCAGTTTTGGCATTCAGGTTCTAAATCTCTTCTCTTTTCAATATTAATTAGTGTAGTATAATTTAGCTTATTATGTCTTTTATTGCTTTGTTGATTAAAATGCTTAGTGAGTAGTTTTCTTATATGCTTGTTAAGTGATAAATTGTTTAGTGAATTAAGTGTGATTATAAAAGTGAAAATATTGATTAGTGATTTTTATTGCTTAAATTAGTGTTTTGGTTATTCGAGCGGGCAAAAGCCATAAGAATAATTAGACATTACTTTAGTAATCGATATCTTGATAAAAATTATTTTCAATGAAAACCAACGTTGTGAGAAGATAATTTAATTGAGATTCATTAATAAGGACTTAATTATATATTTAATTCACACTTAAGGATTTAAACGTTTCACTTAGCAAGCATATCTTTTTATACATATATCTCTTCGTCTATTAGCTTGCTTATTGTTATCTAGTTTTATTTAGTTTATTATTATTATATACTTATTTTTAAAACCAAAAACAAAGAAATATTTAACAATCAAGCATCAAACAAAACACTTTCGTGAATTTCAAATTCATTTCTCGTTGGGACACGACATCCGGAAGATTAACTATTACTTTTCCCAAAGTAATTTTTATATCGAACGGGAAATACTTATATATTATATTACTCGACTCGATTTATTCGAATCATTAACTTATAAAAAGGTTTCCTCTTCAAAAAACGTTTTCACATATTAATTGTTTTTAACTTAAGAGTTATATTAGTTAACTTAATTAAGTGTGTCACGTAAATAACCAAGTTACTATTATATCAAATCTATTTTGTTTATCAATTAACGTAATCGGGTTTCTCCAATCAAACGATAAAGATCGTAGATAAATCTTTAAAACTATATAGGTGACAACGGGTCTTTCGACCTATACCGTTATGAGTATACAATCAAAGTTGACGAACAAAGTTGATAAGATTAGACATGATAGGATCTCAATGTAAGCTTAAGATTAACAAGATCACGATAATACCAAATACTTCTTTATTATATTAACATAACCGAGTAGTCATAAAAGGGTTTAGCCTCTCATGGCTACGTAGTTCATAATAACAAAGTTAAATAGAGAAACGAGAAACACACGAGATTCGGATATGAAATGGATCAAAACACAACCCGTTTACAAGTATCGAATCTTACTAAACCCGTATTAAATTAAATATTATGAAACCATCTTCATCTTCACCGGAATTTCGTGTATAAAACCCAGGAAAGGAGAGAGCAATATTGAAGGTGAGTGTGTGTTTTCAAGTATGAGAGGTATCTTCAAATGGCTAGAAATTCGTCTTTATTTATAGGCTGGGAGAGGCCATAAGTGTGGCGCACTTATATAAAAGTGTGGCGTAATTAGCCTATGTCGGTTAAATAATCATTAATGTTGGGACGAAGTGCGGCACACATCCAGGAAAAATCGGCGCACTTATTGAATTAACTGTTTTCATTTATTTCGTTGACAAGTACGTCGCACTTAGGGAAAAGTGAGAACATACTTCCTGGCTAACTTAGATATTATTATTTATTTTTTTCTAACTTGACTTCCATAAGGCATAAACACTTTTATTTGAGCATATTTGAGCTTGGACTGTCTTCAAGTGAACCTGCACATATTTCATGCTATTAAGTATTAAAAGTTCACGGGAAATGATGAAAATATATACAATAACGCCGCCTAAAATATGTATAATTAAGGCGTTATCAAATTCCTCCACACTTAGCTATTGCTTACCCTCAAGCAATCAAAGCGAGAAAACAAGAATCATTGATCATGACGTGGAGAAATTATATTTTTATTTTAACAAGTGTTTATCTGGATTTTATAACTTTTCAGGCATGGACTTATAACTAAGCACCTCGCATAGGGGATGTGTTTGATTTTTTCATATAAGTCACTCAGATATGGTTTGTATTTGTGAGTTCACTCAATTTTGCACAGACATAAATTAGATAGCTACCATATGCTTATACGAGACACATAAACATGACCGTTGCGACGTGAGCACCTAGACAAAATCTCAAAGAGGCAAAACGTGATAATGATGTGGGTGATTATAAGGAATATAATGATATCATGTGCCAAACCAAAGCCTTATAATAACTTTACTTAACTTTTATTATACCAAATAATTCTTTATGATAACTAAGGCTGGCACAGAACTTAAACATTTGAGCACATTGAGCATTCTTCATACTTGGAAGATTTTAGCACTAAAAGTGAGTGTTGCGGATAGCGGGATAATATTTTACCTCTTATCATACGAAATTGTCTATAAATTAACCTCACTGCGATTAGTAAATGATAATCAAGCTCAAGTTCTAGAGCTACTAAATTACCGACACTCTCATAGAAAATATGCAAAAGATACGCATCAGAGGCTAGAATATACCTCACAATTTAGTGGAGTAATTTTGTGCTAGTTATGATGTCAATCCGAGTAGGATTTGCCTTACTAAGTAGTATACATTAATTTTTAAATTTTTGATAGAAAAGTATATATTACTTTTATAAAATATCAGTTGAAAATGTGGCTAGATTGCAGGGCAAACATGGAGGGATATAATATTTTAATTTTTCCTATTTGGCTCTCCTCCACACTTAAGTTGAACATTGCCCTTAATGTGAGAACTGATAAATATAAAAAAATAGGGAAAATTAAGGGGAAACGGTACTTCCCGGGCATAAGTTAGTGTAGCTGCGAGAAAGTTATTCATTAGCGAGCTTCCTTGTTTTTCCTTACTTGTTCTTCTTTTTGTTAGACTTGAATACCTGAAAATTCTAAACAAATAAAACACACACAAAAAGAAAAATATTTTTGGGATTTTTTTTAAATTGGGGTCCCCTCCACACTTGAATGGAAAAGAGTTAAAGCACGGGTTGCCTCCCAAGAAATGCTTAATTTTTCAGAGTCGTTAGCTAGACTCATGCTTCGGTAGTTCAGTTTTTAGGATAGAAGGGTGTGATTTCTTCCCTTCGGTCATTATAATCATCTTCTTCATGATAGAGCTTAAGTCGATGGCCGTTAACAATAAATGTTTTTTCGTCTTTACTATATAGTTCAACATATCCGGATGGATATTGATATTTCAATACATATGGTCCAAGCCAGTGAGATCTTAGTTTTGGCTGTTTGAATTTGTACTTTGAGTGGAATAGCAGCACTTTATTTCTTTTTTTTAAAATTATTTTCTCATTTTAAGTTTTCGATCGTGCCATACTTTGGTTCTTGCTTTATATAGATGAGAGTTTTCATATGCTTGATGTCGAAATTCATCTAATTTATGTAATTGAAACGTTCTTTTCTCACAAGCTGCGATGATCGGGATTACAGTTTTTAAGTGCCCAGTATGCATGATGTTCAATTTCAAATAGTAGGTGGCAGTTTTTACCGTATAAGAATTTATAAGGTGTGGTTCCGGTAAGTGTTTTGTAAGCGGTTCTATAACACCTCGTGTTTTAGGTCATTGTACGACATTATGTAATTCAAGATTTATTTTTAAGGTTTTACGCGTTTGCTTTTAAATCGTAATCGTTAAGCTAAATCGCGTAAACTAAAA
>BQNB010039957.1:6802-47732 GCA_026074375.1 Tanacetum coccineum
GAACTATGAATTTATAAATTCTCAGTTACAAGGAGTTGAACGCTTCTTTTTGTAAGTGACTAATTATAAATAAGTAGGCTTAAGTATATAACATGCGTACAAACAAGTTTCTTTCAATCCGTTTGTACAAACAATTCCTTAATATTACCTTCAATATCTATTCATTTTCAAATCTGTATCTCACGTGATTAGCAACTCTCTTACAAATTCATAATCATTCCTTGACATTACTCATTCCATGATCTCCGTATTCTAAAAATTTTCTGTTATATTCTGCAACATAATAACAAGGAAACACACAAGAATCTATACAATGTCAAATAGTTTCAATACCACTAGGTATGAAAATTTTGACAAAGACTTGTGATAGCATTCTTATTTGATGTTGACTTTTGAAGCTTAATGAATAACGATTCTTTACGATCACAGTAACACAGCAGAAGCATGGTAGGCCCATAACCCACAGGTTTTGTAAATCAAAGTATTTCATCCACCAGGTTCTATTAAGATCTGAAGAAGTTCTATTGGCTATCATCAAGAGGTGTAGTCTTGAAAATAAGTAGACGTGTGAAAGGAGGTAATTATAATTATGGTGTACAACATAATTATAAATGCATCACACACGTGGACTTGTGACCTTGATTAACCTAACATAAAAATCAAATTCATGCCCAGTACCTACATCTATTCACTATAACTTTCAATTAAATCTCGGGACGAGATTTCTGTAAGGGGTGGAGACTATAACAACCCAAGAATTTTCATCAACCTATTTTACTATGATCATAATTGTACGGGGAAATTTTTCGCTTTATTACATTACTTGCATTGTCAATATCTCATTAAGTAAGGTAACTTGCATAGCTAAAGTAGACAAGCTTATGCAACCTATCTATGGCCATCCTGTCTTCATCTATGTCAAGCAAACATCACAATATGTCAATTCAATATCATCATATCCTTATTACAAAGTACATTATTCTTATAATGTACCATTCGCAACGTTATATCAAAACGGGCTTTAAACTGTTATCGTATACCTCTAAACCCTAATTCCATGAAGGGTTAATATCTAAAGTGAATGTACAAGCTACTAAAGCATATATACAAGTAATATAACATCTCATTTGAAATATAAACTCCCTCTAAGCCAAAATACAAAACTACAAATCCTTAAAAGCTCAATATATAAGTCATTAATGCACAATATCCAAAATAGCCGTTTTACATCTATTTTACTAAGAATCTTGTATAATCCATCAAGTACAAGTTACAAGCAAGTCATACACTTCATTTAAAATCCATATTCATCCTCATTTCATGAAATTACAAGAAATCCAAGTTAGAAACCCTAACCCGAGCAAAATACTAAACCATGACCCGTTTCTTGGTTTTTATCCATTATAAACCTAAACCAATACCCAAATAAGTTGTAATAACTTAATTTACAACATTATCAATCATGTTCAATCATCATTCCATCATCATTTCATCATTCTACTTCAATTATACAAGAAACGAATCCAAGAAACCCTAATTGTGCACTAAATGTAACTTTGACCCGTTTACTCGTTTCTAACCATTTTAATCCCGAACAATCAACCAAGAGCCATTGTAAACTCATGATATGAGTTTACAAATCATTATTTATCATTATCTTAGCAATGTGCAAGAAATCAAATCCTAGAAAACCCTAATGAATCCAATATAAACCCTAATCCAACTCACGGCTTATTCTTTCAATTTCAACCCTTTTTAACTTAAACCAACGATCAAACCTCATTGATAATCCTTTATATAAGTCCTATGATCAGTATTCCATCATTCCCAATCAAGAATGTACGAAATATAAGCCAAGAAAGTCAAGAAAACCCTAAACGAGCCCTATGTGAACCCGCGACCTCATTTCATCATTTTAAACCCGTTTAAACCCAAACCAATTGCTAAATCCTAATGACACTTCTTAATTCAGACCTTGAGAACATTATTCAATCATCCTTAATCATTACACACGAAATAAAAGCTTGAAAACTTGTGAAAACCCTAGTCGAACCCAAAACAGACCCGCACCCATTCTTACCTTCTTTTGACCCATTTCCAAGTCCACCCATGTGCAAATACCACCATGAACAGCTTCTAGACTCCCCCAAGCAGCTTACCCACCTGCTTAAACCTTTCCTTGGTCCAAATTCAGTCCACATCTCCTCTCTTTAAGCCACAACAGCCGCGACAGCCTTTAAGGGTGTCCACACCATCATTTTAGCCTCTAGACCTCCACAACTCATGGTATAGCTTCAACACATCAGTAGCTAGCTTGTACACATGTCTCTCAACAGATCCTAAGTGTTGCTTACTCCTTATACCTTCAAACTACTATAAATAGGACCTTAGATAGCTCATTCAAACTCGCACCACATCTCTTCTTTCTCAAACCCATAAGGCAGCAATCCTTTGCTCCCATATGATCCTAGGATCATTAAAGAAGTTCAAGAAGCGAATCCCTGAAGAATTGAAGCCCCAGAGTAAAGATACAAGGCGTACGAGTGGAAATACTACCCGAAACGACCCATTTCCACCATTTTTGCTCCTTGAAGCTCAAACCCAGGTTCTAGATATTATACTTCTGCTCCTACACTTTTATAATGTTCATATGATCCTAAATATACTCTTGTTAAAGTTTCATAACTCAATTCATGCTCATTTTCCGTTTTGATCCAAAACCGTACACCCGAAACCCTAATTTCGCGTTTTTCTTAAAACTAAATGTTATAATGATTAAATATTGTTATAATCTATCCTAGCATGCTTAACTAATGTTAAAATAACCACTTTATTGATTAATAAAGTAATTTAAACTTAAAACCCGCACGTTTACGTTTAAAAACCCTAATTTGACCCGTTTTGCTTCCTAGCTTAACAAATCGTTAATTTAAACTTGCGTTACGTTAAAACTTCATATTTTAGTTTATTATAACTTATAAATATCTTTTGAAATGTTAACATAAGCTTGCATGGCAATTTGGACATGTTTTGTAATTATAATCCATGCAAGGGGTATATATCGTAACTTTCTGAAATTAATAACTAGAAGGGCTGAATATGTCATTTTATCAAAGTTATAACTATAGGGGTCTATTATGTCACTTTTCAAAGTAAAAGTTTTACTTGGTATATCTTTTAAACTTGAAGGACCAAAGTCGTAAAAGTGCAAACTCTAAGGGTAAATTCTGCCACTTTTCAAACTCAAGGGTCTAAAATGTAACATTTTGAAAAAGTATAAAATCATGTTTAAAACCTTACAAGACATAACTTTAATTAACGCTTCTCGTGCTTAACATTTCCAGATATTGATTAAAACGCTTAAAACCGATTATATCATATCACAATACTAGGGAGCTTCATATTAAGGAGTTTCATCTTGGTATTACGTTCTGACTGAGTTGTTGGGTTTACGATTTAAAGTGCCCTAGCTCCTCAAACGTTTACTGAATGACTTCTAAATTATGATGGCCCGAACTCTCTGAATACTTCTGAATTATGTTGGCCCGAACAGTTGATACAATAATTCCAAACTCTTACAATCAAACTCCATAAACTCTAAAAACTAAAAGTTTCTAGAATACCATCTTCCTAAGACTCAACATATATACTCAGGTTTGCATGACGTGTCTGTTTATTATCATATTTGCTATATCAATCATTCCCCGGTTGAAGATTGTGATAAAGTGTCATCAGCTTTCATTTATGGGACATTATAATACATCTACCTATCAGGTGAAGTTCATAACCTCGCCTTTACTTATTTACATGTTTTATAAACCCGCGAGGGGGATACATGCATCTACAAACTCTTTTACATACTCGTTTAATCTTATAACAATGTGATTACTTTCAAATACTTATGACATGCTTAAACCTGGAAATACAAGTGTGTACATGTTATATGCTAATCTGATATTCTATTACACAAATGCTAGTTACTTTATGCCAAAAGTCTCTCATTATCCAGGGACCATTAATCACTTTCGAGTGAACGCGAATATTGTGGATAGATCAAAGGATGACGAATCCTGTTTTGTTAGCCGGATAGGTTACCAAACACACTGTATAAAGAATTTCATAGTATATGGCAATACTTACACCGAGGCGCATTAACTCTATACATATATTATCACATCATTTTGGTATAAATATACACAGTCAGTTTGAGTGCCATGAGCTTAGCCAGACTATACTAACAAGACAAAGACAACACAGACCAAAACAAGACAATAACAGCAGTAATACACGTTACTATAAATTGCAAATTCGTTGAATTATTATAAATACCGAGTTATATAATAACGTGACCCAAGATCAAAACAATAACTTTTCATGAATAAAAGTGTAATGTACAATTATTACACTATGACTTGTTATTCCAAACTGTTTATCAATACCTATGAATTTCACTCCAACCTTTGTGTTTGACTTTTTAACATGTTTATCACAGGTTATTGAGCAATATACGTGGCACGGATGTGGCATAGGACATGATGAGGCTAAAAAACTTGTTATCATTACTAATGTAAGTAACTAGATGATTTTGGGACCTGTCTTTGTAAAACTCTGATTTGAAATGAATGATAACATATCTTTTGAATATACGTCTCTTTTGGGTCGTTTTCTATGATTATGATTGTTGTTTCCATGAAGTAATACCCCAGATTAGCTTCCGCTGCTATATTGTAAAAATGGGGGTGTTACAAACATTTCCTTCCATACAATGCTTCGAATGGTGCACACTTTACACTCGAGTGGTAGCTACTGTTGTACGAGAATTCGACTAGGGGTGGATGAGTATCCCAGTTTCCACCAAAATCAATTGCACATGCTCTAAGCATATCTTCTAAAGTTTGAATGGTACGCTCACTCTGACCGTCGGTATGTGGATGGTAAGCAGTACTCATATCCAGTTGCGTTCCTAATGCTTTCTGTAGTGATTGCCAAAACCTCGATGTGAAACGACTGTCACGATCAGATATAATTGACACAGGCATACCGTGCCTTGCTATAATCTCGTTGATGTACAATCTTGCAAATCTCTCCATCTGGTAGTCTTCATGGACAACTAAGAAATGCGCAGATTTGGTCAGTCGATCAACTATGACCCAAATCGTGTCATGTCCGCTACTGGTTGTCACACCCCCAAACGGGGCCTAGACGGAAACACGTGTCCGGGGGCGTAACGTCATAATATACATCACACAAGATCAAGTAAATGACCACTACATAGACGTTTGACATAACATAACTCGTTGCTTTGATTAAAAATAAAATAAGTCTTACAATATTCTTAACATAAATGAAATAGTTTTAACGAAAGCTTAAGACAAATGCAGCAGAACCATAACATATTTTTAAAACAACGAGTCTTTAAATTTAAAGATAAATATTCTTGAAAGACACCCGGCAATGCATTGCACATCGTATTTGCACCTCAAAGAATAATCCAGCTAAGCACCTGAGGAATCTTTGCTTAAAACAGTCAACATAAAGTTTGTGAATTCATAGGTTTGAATTTAGTATTAAAAGTGGACCACAAGTTCACAGCACGCATGTGACAGTTTTAACAGATACAACTTCAACATAAAACGTATTCATGTGCGCTTAGATCATGACACGAGGCTCAATTCAAAGAAGCATATTATATGCCAATCAAGAAATTAACTGTCCTACAGGTATCTGACCAAGATAACCTAGTGAAATCTGACATGGTATATATCCGTTTATTCCTATCTCCCAAATCTAATAAGCGCTACGTACCCGAATAGGGATAATTAGTCCTAATAGATCTATTTACAACATTCGCGCTCATTATACCAGTACGGTCGGTTAAGAATTTAAAGTTCATGATAGTTCAGCATTAGTGGTCTATTCGACAACTTAGGCATACACGTCAGATCTGGAAAAGGTACGTAAAGTAACTGTGTCATAGTTTAAAATACACGAATGTTCATCACCTCAAATTTAGTAATGTAGAAATTAGTAATACGTGGGCTTTGTAATCTCCTTTAGTAATGGTAAGATTAAAGTTTAATGAGAGCTATAAATGCCAAGAGGTCTACACTTGCGACTAAATTCAATGAGCGTCTTAGAAAGACGGTAAGTATACGAAACTGTAGAATCTTTATAAGGAAAAAGTCATCCAGGAGTGTTGTGCTTTGGCTTTATTTAACAAAACATGACTGAAATTAAATGATAGATGTTTTTCGTTATTTTCTCGCGTTTAACCAAAAATTACCATTTTTAGTAAGTTTCTATTTTAGGAAAGTTTTTAGTTTTGGGACGTTAATACCGTCCCCTTAATTTGCTAAATGCATATTTCCTTAAATGCACTAGAGAATCCTAAATGTTTAACTTCAATGCCTATCTTGCTAATATTCACTAAACTTACTATTTTTAGTAACCTTAACGTTTTCCCTACTATATGTTAATGACGTTTCTAATGATAATAATCAATAAATATGTGATATTATACGTTTCGCTAGTGTTTTAAAAGCTCAAATCATCCTGAAAGCGTCCGAAAACTCATTTTACTATTCACATAAGCACATTCGTTAGTTATTTTGCCAAAAAAAGTTTCAAGTTTCATTTGGCTATAACTTGGCCGTTTTAATTCCGATTTTAGTGTACAACATATGAAAATATATCTACTCGAAACGAGCTCTCCAAAAACTACTTTTACACCTAAAGAAAACATTCCTAAGTCGACCAAAACCTCAAAACAATTTTGGATCAGCATATCTTTGTATTTAACAAACGCCTTTCGCCAAAAAAAATTACACCTAAACTTCTAATAGTACTTAATCTTGGCCTAATCTCCTTTAACACACTAATCCACAACATTATCCACACCTAAACAACTAACACCAATCCTTCATTTCTATTGTTGCAACTCACTTTTCACCTCACCTCACCAAGATCATAAAGTCATAAACATATTACTTCCATTTTTTATAAAAGATGTCAAGATGTTATTTCATTTCTTTTAAAAAAAGAACATAATTAAATAATGAATGAAAGTAGAAATGAAAGAATAAGTTTCAAAGTAAGCTTACTAAATGAAAAACAAGCTTAAGAAATATGATAGAAGATGATGGAAGACTTGGATCTTGAAAAACCCTAAATAATAACCAAACCCTAATTTGTAGATCTTGAATTAAACCCTTAAATCAATGAACCAATACTTGTAAACACCTTGGATAACCTTAGAAATGAACCTAGTATGCTTGGATCTTGCAAGAAATCAAAGATATAGAAACCCTAAGAGGGTGTTTGTTTGCCTTGAGCAAGGAGAGGGAAAAAGAGAGATGAGAATTATTTTGAGAGGCTATGAAATGAATAGAAGACCTAAGTTGTGAGAAGTGAGGTATATATAGGAAGTAACTAGGGTTTTGGGTGACCATGTGTCCAAGTAAGTAACCAACACACACCAAAGTGTGTGTGTGTGTGTGTGTGTGTGTGTTCGGCAAAGGCAAGCCACAAGGACCATGGTTTTCAATTTTGGGACCATAGTTTATTATCTATGTATAAGAGCTAGTCAAACATGGTCAAAATGTGTAAGTTTGCATTTTTTTGACCTTGGATGGTTATGTGTGCATGAGATGGACTTCCTCATGTGTCACTTTCATATACATGCATGGGACTTTCAAAAAAAGATGCCTTTGATTTAATTTCAAAACTTATGGTTGTTTTGATTTAGGTTTAGGCGTCCGAATTTAACAAGAGGGGGGATATGAACGAAATTTTTGACTTATAAACACGAGATGAACGATAACTAAGGTTTACACGAAAAGATTTCGGGCTTCTGGGGTTCCGTTTGTGAGCAAAATATGCGAAAAGTACAATTATTCGCTAAAACGTAAATATTGTAGTAACGAAGTGATCGTAAACTACGAAACACTTAGAAAAGATAAAATAATGCATATAATATCTAGACTAGTCAAAATCCGAAGTCGGAACGCGTTCGATGATGTTTTTTAGATTTATGCTGGTTAACTTCCCGGTAAACTACCATATTCAAACGTAACGTATAAAAGTCAAAAATAATGATCGGGAAAGTTTAAAATATTGACCTGAAATTTATGGGGTGTGACATCCTTCCCCTGTTAAGAGATCTTTGTCCTTAAAGCTTAAGACATAACGTTAGACGCAGGTGCAGGGTTAGCAAATAGATGAGGATACTTTTTCTTCATTTGGTCCTCGCACTCCCAAGTAAACTCAGGACCTCGTCTTGAGTTCCAACGGACTTTCAAAATTAGGATGCGGCTTTGCTTTAGTCATTTAACTTCTCAATCCATGATTTTGACCGGTTCTTCAATGAAATTAAGCTTTTCATCAATCTGGATTTCATCCAACAGAATTGCTAGGGGTTCGTCGAAGAAACACTTCTTCAAATTGGAAACATGAAAAGTACTATGAACCCGACTTAGTTGCTCTGGGAGTTCAAGTCGATATGAAACCGTTCTCACTTTAGCAAGGATTTTGAAAGGTCCAATATAACGAGGATTTAGCTTCCCCCGTTTGCCGAAACGTATCACCCCTTTCCATGGCGATACTTTTAACATAACCTTATCTCTAGCTTGAAATTTCAAGGGATTACATCTCCTATCGGCCTAGCTCTTTTGTCTATTACGTGTCACGTGAATACGCTTCTTGATTTGGATGATCTTTTCCGTGGTTTCATGAATAATCTCAGGGCCAGTAAGCTAAGCATCTCCAACTTCAGTCCAACAGACAGGCGATCGACACTTTCGGCTGTACAATGCTTCAAATGGTGCAGCTTTGATACTCGTATGGTAACTGTTGTTGTAGGAAAACTCTACGAAAGATAGGTGTTTATCCCAACCTTTTCTAAAATCAATCACACAAGCACGCAACATGTCCTCCAAGGTTTGGATAGTTCTCTCACTCTGACCATCTGTCTTTGGATGATAAGCCGTACTCATATCCAATTGGGTACCTAGAGCTTTGTTTATCGATTGCCAGAAATGAGATGTAAATTTACTATCTCGATAAAAAATAATCGAAATTGGCACACCATGTCTTGAGACTACTTTCTTCAAGTATTGTCTAGTCAAATTTTCCATTGAGTCGGTTTCCTTCATTGGTAAGAAATGAGCAGACTTGGTGAGTCGGTCAACAATTACCCAAATTGCATCTTGACCAGACGACGTCTTTGGCAACTTAGTAACGAAATCCATTGTAATGTTTTCCCACTTCCATATCGGGATCACCGGTTGAACCAACAAACCGGATGGTTTTTGGCATTCGGCCTTAACTTTTGCACAGGTCAGACACTTACTAACATTAGGTGCATCTCGCAACTTTCATTATTCGGCCACCAATACAGTTTCTTAAGTCTTGGTACTTTTGTACGATTTAGGATAGATGAATACTTTCGAATTATGCGATACTCATGCATAATCAAAAGTTCTCAAGTCGCCAAAACAGGGTATCCAACTTCTATTCCTCAAACATAATGTTCCATCTTTATGACATTGCGTGGGGACACGACAATAGCTTAGTATGGGGGATTTTGGTATGTGCTTAAATACACATACCTTTTACCTAATAAAACGAGCTAAAAAGACCAATAATAACCAAAAATACATAAATAATGCATTGTATATGTGTATTTCGTGAATTGTGTCTTGCAGGTATGGATATATCACAAAAAAGACAAAAACAAAGCCAAATGGACAAAACCGAGCACGGGAATGGAAAGAGCGCGGAAAACCAAAGCCGAAGGCGTATACATCCTTAATGGGCCAACCCGTACCCATTTTATTGGGCCGGGTATACTAAATATAAGCCTTAACACTTTAATCCATTTACAAAACCAAAAGTCCAAATCCATTTACCATTTAAACCAAATCCTGGCCCAAATGAAATAACAAAAGCCCAAACCTAAAACTTATAATCCCTGTCCAAGTCAAAGTATCAAAACACCAGGTCAAAAGTTACTGTGCTTCTCCTTCAATTCCCCTATTTTTTTACACATAGCAAACGAACACAAGACCAGGGTAAAACCCACGTTCACTCACTCGCCCCTTCCTTCTAGAAGACCAAGCCCCTGACACGTCTGACACTTGGGAGTCCACGCTGGCGATCCTAAACAGTTCTATTGGTAGATTTGACGTGTAAGAGATCCAAGGGTGAAAAGAGATGATTGGGTGTATTGTTAAAGATTAAGGGTCAGGATTAGAAGATTGAGGAGCGTCTCAAGGTCTAGAACCATCTTCTTCTCACTATAAATATGGAGGCAAATCACACAGAGGAAATCATCTAGAGTAGCTTAGAAGTAGGAGTAGTGTAGGTAGCTTAATTTTAGCTTATTTCTTTTCAGCTTATTTCATTGTATTTTCTTTCAAAGCTTTGTAACTCTTTTAGTATTAATAAAATTCAGTTTTCATTTAAACTTGTGCTTAAATTTTGTTTTACTTTTATGAAATTTCAGCTTATAATGTTCTTAGACATCACTTAAGATACAATAAGCTCTACTTACTGTCTAAGCTACTTTACTCTAAATTTCACCCTCAAAATTACCTCAGCTTTTTATTGGAAGATAAGCCGGATTTGGAGGGGCTTATAGAACCTTACTAGCTTGTGCAAACTAGCTAGAGCTTGTAGATTTAAGCTCTTACGAGCATTTTAAATCCCTGTTTATCTGGGATAAAGGTACATCTCTTATTTTCCTGTTTTAACTTATTTACTCATTCAGCTTATTGCCTGCTTATTTCTGCTTATAATCTGCTTATTTGAGTTCATTCAGTCTTTAGTTAGCTTATTGCATTTAGTCTTTAGTTTTGTTTAAGTTTAACGTAAGTTTTCAGTTAATCTGTCCAATTAGTAGTTTAAAATGCTTTTTAGTTTAGCTTATTAAGAAGTGCTTATTGGTCCTAAACTTTTGCTTATTTTTAAGTATTATGCTTAGTTAATGATCTGTTTTCATAAATTAGGCCTTTTAAGAATCTGTTTGAGTTTAAAAATTGATTTTAAGAAATTAAAGGGGTGTTTGGCACAAGCAGTTTTAACTTAAGTTAAGACTACTTGTGCAGCTTTTGGGTTACAAATCAAACTTAATAAGCTCTAATTGAGTCTTATATGTAGTTTTCATAAGCCTAGGATTAGTTTTGATAAGTTTAGTAGGTGGTTTTATCTTATGTTCAAGTCTGCTAGTACAAATAAGTTTTCAAATGGCCTTTAATAAGTATGTCTTAAAAGCTCAACTTGAAGTGTGTTTTTTGTGTTAAAAGCTAATATATTTACCTCATTATGAATCTGTTTTAAAACTTAGGATTAGACTTTTGAATATCTTGGTTCAAAAGCAGTAAGTTTAGTCTTAAATTTTCTTAAAATGTCATCTTATGCAGATTGATTGAGGGTAGGCTTTAGCTTATCCTTAAGATATTTTGATTATTATTAGCTTATTATAACTTGATCTTTATCTGTTTTTAGTTTTTTGCCTTTTTACTTTGCTTATTGAGTCTTTGTTTAAGGTGTAAATCTGTCTCTTAATCTTTGAAAAAGCCAAAAACATGAATGTGCCTGCCATTTTTCATTAGTCCTTTTTAGCTTATTTTCTAGTTCTATTTTCCTAATCTCAACTGATTTATGTAGTTTGAGTCTTGTTCATTATCTGTTTTTAGCTTTTCATCACCAAATCTTAGCTTATTGAGTTTTAAAATTAAGCTTTAAATCTCTCATTATTCTCAAAAAGCTAGAAATCAATAAGGTAGTCTGTCATTTTTCTTTACCCTTTTTTTAGCTTATTTCTTTGCTTATTTGTGTCATTAGTTTAGTGTACTTAATCTGTTTCTAACTTTTCAGCTTTTTCATTAGCTTATTGAGCCTTTATTTTAGTTTTAAAAGCTGTCAAATGTCCTTTTGGTATTTGTTTTAAGCAATCTGTCTTTGGCTTGTTAAAGTGCTTTTTAGCTTATTTTGTCTACTCATTTTTAGTCTTAAGTGCTTATTAGGTATAGGTGTTAGTATGTTTTTAGCTTAATTGCTTTTCTGAGTGCTATTTGAGTCCTTAATGTCCAAACAATCTTAGCTTAATGCCATTTAGCTTAAATCCCAAACTGTCTCTTTAAGCTGTCTTTTCTAGCTTATTTATAAGCTTTAGTCCATAAGTCCAGTTATTAAAGTTGCTTATTTTTACTTGTTTTATAGTTTTTTCAAAAAGAAAAAAAATGTTTTATCAAAAAAGGTGGCCACAGGTTTCGAGCCTGTGACCTCCCCCTTAACCCCCAACACTTTAACACACACTCGCTCTACCAACGCGCCTTTGGGTCTTTTTCATAAAGGCTTTGCATCATTTATTATTTAAAGGCATTTTCAGTTTTAGCTTAATTGCTTATTTTATTTTTCCTGGCTTATTTATAAGCCCATTTTTAGCAGTTTTATTTTTTAAACATTAGTATTAGTATTATGTACTTTCAGTAATTTTTTGGAATTTTTATAAAATAGTTTAGCATTTTTAGTATTATTTTTAGATTAAAATTGTTTTTAATTCATAAAAATTAAATAAAAGTAAAAAAATATAATTCTTTTTTCTAAAATTATTTTTTATCATTTAGGACTGTTAGAAATTAAATTTACATTTTTAGTGTTAAAATTTGATAATTTAGGTTTTAGTCGCGTTTTTTTAAATTCCCGTTATCGATTTAATGCTTAATGTTTTAATTGTGCCTTTTTAGATTAGCGTGCCTTAAATTTACTATCCATTTGCGTTATTAGAATTAGAAACCTAACCCAAATATTTTATGATAATCAAGCTCGATTCTCGACATAAACGTGAATTTCCATTTACCTCTCACCGAGGAGAACAATACCGGTGTTCATTACTTATTATTCTTTCCTAAGAATAATTTGTATGATACTTTGCTTATGTATATGTATTTTTATTATATATAATATTGAGGGTTATTTGTTTGATACATATTTAGACGAACATCAATGACCGCTCACCACAACCATTGGGACACTTCAGCAACTCGAGACATTTAGACGAACATCAGTTCCATAATTCTCTTCCTTTCTCGCCTCAACCTGAGCGTTTAAAATTTGCACGGGAAGGTTCAGACCAGTCGTCAAAACCAAGGCTTGAACTCGTAGTGGCTTCATCTGTTCCTTTAGGCTCAAGGCATCCGTCACCACGTTCGCCTTTCCCGGATGATAGCGAATTTCACAGTCATAGTCACTCAACAATTCCAAACATCTACGTTGTCTCATGTTCGACTCTTTCTGATCAAGAATATGTTGCAAGCTCTTATGATTAGTGAACACAACACACTTCGTGCCGTACAAATAATTTTTCTCATGAATCATGAGTTGGCATGATGCGTAGGCTATGAGTTTCTCCCTTTGCATCAGAACTGTGCCCAACCCTTTGCGAGAAGCATCACAGTAAACCACTAAGTTTTCACTATCTTCGGATAAAGCCAAGATCGGTGCAGCTTCTCCTTTTCAGTCCAACCGAACTTCACGCTCTTCTGAGTCAACTTCCTCATAGCTTTGGCAATCTTTGAGAAACCTTCGATAAATCGTCGGTAATAGCCGGCAAGACCTAGAAATTGATGAATTTCTTTCGGATTCTTGGGTGATGCCCAATCCTTGATTGACTCAATCTTAGCTGGGTCCACGTGAATGCCTTCACTATCAATCACGTGACCAAGAAATTATACCTTCAACAGCCAAAATTCACACTTCGAAAACTTGGCGTACAATTCTTCCTTCTTAAGAAACTCTAAAATTAACTTAAGATGTTATGCATGCTCTCCCTCGCTCTTGGAGTAGATCAAAATATCATCAATAAAAATGATCATGAATTTATCTAAGTAAGGTTTGCACACCTGATTCATCAAGTCCATGAATACTACCGGTGCGTTAGTCAATCCAAAAGGCATTACTTGGAACTCGTAGTGGCCATAGCGAGTCATAAATGCCGTCTTTGGAATGTCCTTGTCAAGAACTCTGAGTTGGTGATAACCAGACGTCAAGTCGATCTTCGAGTAAACACTTGATCCTTGCAACTGATCAAATAAGTCGTCGATTCTCGGAAGTGGATACCGATTCTTCACAGTCAGCTTGTTTAGTTCATGGTAATCGATACACATCCGAAAAGATCCATCTTTCGATTTGTAAAACAAGACCAAGGCTCCCTAGGTTGAGGAAATCGGTCATATAAATCCTTTGTCAGAAAGTTCTTGTAGTTGAGTAGACAATCTAGCAGTTCAGACGGTGCTAATCTATACGGGGCTCGTGCCACCGGAGCAGCACCTGGGACCAAGTCAATTTGAAATTCAACTTGTTGTGTTGGTGGTAATTCAGATAAATCTTCTAGAAAGACCTCTGGAAAGTCCCGTACAGTCGGCACATCCTCAAGTCACTTCTCCTCCGACTTGTCTTCGGTTTCCTTCCTCATAACTTGTGCCAGAAAAATTAGGAAACCTTTCTTAATATATTTCTGAGTCTTAGTGCACGATATAATGCTCAACTTCGACTTCTTTCCTTTGCCATTTCTATCACCTTGAACTATCAAAACTTCATCTCCATAGGGAATTCGTACAATCTTCTCATCACACACGATCACCGCATGATGGTTCGCTAACCAATCCATGCCGATAATGACATCAAAACTACCAAGTTCTACCGGCATTAGGTCAATATTAAATGGGTGACCTAACAATCCTAATGTAGAGCCTCTAAGTACGGTGTTAGTTTCAGAAACTCTCGCATCGGCTAATTAGACAAAATAGCTAACGTCTAAAGTATCGGGGATTATATCAAGTAAGGTACTAAAAGTAGTCGACATAAAACTTCGATCGGCACCCGAATCAAATAATACAGAAGCATAATGGTTGTTGAGAAGAAACCTACCCGTGACAATGTTGGAGTCGGGGTTAGCGTCTCCTCCACCTAGTACATATGCTTTTCCTCTTGCTTTACCAATACCAATCTTGTTTCTAGTTTTGTTTCCATGGTTCTGATTTTTAGCTTTGGGTAATCACTCCTGTAGTGTCCTTGCTTTCCACACTCAAAACAAATTAAAACTCTCTGATTCACTACTTAACCCCTCTGATTGGAAGTAGTGGAATTTGTGGCCTTACAGTCCCTGGTCAAATGTCCAACCTTGTTGCACTTCCCAAATCTCACAGTGCATGGCCCTTCATGATGAAATTTACACTTGTTGCAGGGAGGTAGTGGTCCATTATACACTCTCCTTTCATTGTTGCCAGCCGTGTAGGCTCTTGCTACATTCTGACCTCCAACATTCTGTCTTTTGTTTGGTGGTTGCTGCCCACGATTTTCCTTCTGGCTGTTATCGAACTTTCTTTTGTTCTCAGCATTTTTCATAGCATAACCTTTCAACTTTTGATCTATTAAGTTGTTAGCTATACGGACAGCATCTTGTAGCCTTGTGGGTTCTATAGCAATCACATTTCCCAGGATATTATCCGAGAGACCTCCAATAAACTTCTCAACTTGATCCTCCTCTTTAAGAACCATCTTGGTGCACAACATGGTAAGCTCTTGGAATCTTTGAGTATAAGCAGCCAAATCGTTGTTCTTCACGGTCAAATTCCACAGCTCAGATTCCATCTTTTGAAATTCAGTCCTTGGGCAATACACTTCAGCCATTAGCTTCATAAACTCTCTCCATGACATGGAAAATGCAGCATCAGTTCCAATAGTTCTCTTATGTGAATTCCACCAAGTTAGTGCACTGTTTAATAGTGTGCGAGTAGCATACCTGACTTGGTATTTCTTTGGGAAATTGCTTATATGGAATACTGTTTCCATCTTCTCAAACCACCTTATCAACCCGACAACTCCTTCAGTTCCCTTGAAGTTGAGTGGTTGACATTTCATGAAGCCCTGGTACGTACACTCTCGGACAACAGGCCTAGCATCTCTATCATTCTCATTGTGATTTCCATTTCCATTTCCATTTCCTCCTCCATTTCTGTTACTATTACCGTTTTCGTTACCACCCTCATCATTACCATTTCCAAGTCTGATGTTCCTATTTGCTTCGTGAGTTTCTAAAGCTTCTATCACGCGTCAGTTGATCATTTCCTCAATCGCGGCAGGCGTCATTCCGGAACGAGTGTTAGTCATTGTTCTACATCACAAGACATCACACATGGTGAGATTCGATACGAGATAATACCACTATACATGGTAAATAAGGTTTATAAAGGAAAATACAATAGAACATGTTTTGCCAGAACAAGTAAATAACAATAAAGACGAACACGCGAGAGAATCAAAATAAGCTTTTCATATCATAGCAAAGCTTCATAGTTGGTTACAATCAATCCCATAACGAGGATGCTTGATTTACAAGTTTTCTACTACTACTACATCTAGACCTAACCATCAGTCTAATGTACTACATAACCATGATACTACCAAACTAACGGCGAAATCCCAAACGCCTCTCAATAAGTGACTCCAACCTCCTAAGCATAGTCACAGGAAACGTTGGCTCAGCCGCGTTCTATGTTTCGGATCACTCGTACCGAAACACGGTACGAACGTATAACAACCCGTAACTTTCATCAATGTAATTATCCATCTATTAAATTAGATGCACTGTAATATCCATCTATTATATATATACCACCTTTTTACAGGGAAAATTTTTGCTTTATCTCATTATGCAACGTAACTTGCATCTCTAAAGTAAACGAGCTCACGCAACCTCCACCAATGCCATCTATATCTATGTTTATATCATGTAAACATCCTAATATGTCAAGTCTATATCTTAATATCATTTTACCAAGTACATTACCCATTTAACATAACATTTACAACATTTTATCAAAACGGGCTTTAAACGTTAAACGTTTATATCAAAACCCTAATTATATGTAATGTATACATATAAACTGAATGTGCAAATATTCAAAACATGTGTACAAGTGTACAATGCACAACATTTGAATTATATTTTCCCTCTAAGTCAATGTACAACACATTAAAGCTCAAAGTATAAGTCAATAATGCAAGAAAACCAAACTAGGTCATTTTACCTCCTAAATCACTTTAGTTTCTTACCACCACTCTAACACAAGGTACAAACACTTAATGCATGACTCCTAAACCCTAAACCTAAACCCTAAGTCATTCTAAAACCCTAATCTAAAACCCTAAACCCTAAACGAAACCCTAAAACCCTAATTTTACTTTAAATCTAAAACTAAACCCTAAACCTTAAAACTAAGCCTAAACCTTAATCCTAAACCATAATCCTAACACTAATCCTAAACCCTAAACTATCTTAAACCCTAACCCTAACTTGAATTTAAAACCAAAAACCCTAAACCAAACCAAGAACCAACCCGACACCCCCCTTTACTTCATTTTGACCCATTTTCAACTCAAGCTAGCACCCTAACACCTCAAGCACCTCTATGACATCACCACCACATCACCAAGCAGCCTAGCAACCACCTCCATCACCTCCCTTGGCCACCAAGTTGCATGATCACCTCCTTGTCACTCCTATGTAGCCGAACCCCCTCCAACACCCCCCCAACACTCCCCACCTTTCATAGCTACCCTCCTAGCTCACCTTACTCACCCTATAGCTTTCCTAAGTCATCACCCTACAACCTTGGTCCTTACTCCAATCCCTAACCTTGGCCACCAAGTTTTCGAACCCTATATAAGCCGAAACACATACCCTCTTTCAAATCACACCTTAAAACTTCAATACACACTCAAATGGAGTTCTAATGTAACAACCCGAGTTTCACGACGTGAATGACGATCGCGAATTCGACATCATTATTATTATTTTACGGGTTTTCATAAGCGAACGTCGATATTTAAAATTTTATTTGTCGTAAATAATTATTTTTGTATTTTTATTACAACGGAAAATTAAAAAAATCTATTTTTGACATTTCGGCGAGTCAACGATTGATCGCGCGTTCTGGTTAATCGTTTAAGTATCGTAAAAATTATACGATGCGTCGTCGTATTTATTTTTTAAGAACGTAAATTGTATTATGTCTTAAAGAATGTCGCATTTTGGTTTCCCTTGTCTTGATCCGGTTCGTGTTTTAAAATGTACACATTTAATAAATAATTTAAACCAAGAAAAATGAGTAACGAAAAATAAAAATGGTCTCGTATGTAATCCCGAGCCACGGTTGTCTGATTAATATTTTAAGTAAAAGTAGGTAGTCAAAAAAAATAAAAAATCCTAAAGATAGAAAAGAGGGGAGGGCCATTTGTGTCAAAGGGCCAAACCAAATTTCTATATAAGCAAGCATACACACACACTTTTCCTTCTTTTACAAAATTTTTTACTTCCTCCCTCCCTTGTTCATCACCACCGCCGGCCACCATCACTCCTCCACCACCGGAAAAGTTTTTCGGTGAGGCAAGAGTAAAGATTGGGAAAGCAAGGAGACAAGCTAGAGTTATTCTTTCAGATGATGAAGACCTTGAAGATGATTCTTCTAAACAGGGGAGGAAATTATCTGATGCAGAGGTTCAAGAAAAAGCAAGTACTGACACTGAACTATTTATTCAAGAAGTGACTCCAACTGAAGTCATTCAAGATCAAGAGGGCAGTGAGAAAGCAAGTGATGAAGTTAGTACTGCTGGAGCAAAGAAAGGTACTGCTAGTGAAGAAGTTCCAATAGTTAGTACTGCTGAGGTAAACCTTAGTACTGCTGGAGGAACTGTTACCTATTCAAGAAGGAGTGCAGAGAAAAGGTCAAGACAAGACAAGGGAAAAGCCATAATGATAGAGTCTGAGCCTAAGAAGAAATCTAAGAAGGAGCTTGAACAAGAAAGGTTAAGTTATGCTGAAGCCATCAGACTTGAAGAGCAAATGAATGAGGAACAAAGAGCTCAGATTGCAAGAGATGAAGAGATTGCTAGACAGTGGGATGAAGAAGAAAGGAAAAGAGCTATGGCTGAAGCTAAGTCTACTAAGAAGATTGATTGGAATGATCCTTCAGTCATCAGATATCATTCTCTAAAAATGAAGCCAAAGACAGTTGCCCAAGCAAGAAGAAATATGATCAAATACTTGAAGAATCAGGGGAACTACAAGATTAGTGACTTCAAGGGAATGTCTTACAATGAGATTAGGCCAATATTTGAAAAGGTTTGGGATTTTAATCAACACATTGAGCCTATGGAGCATGGAACTGAAAAGATGAAGTCTCCTGAAAAGATGAAGTCTCCTGAAAAGATGAAGTCTCCTGAAAAGATTGAGGAAGAAGATGTTGATACACAAGAAGAAATGAAAGAAGTTGTTAAAGAACCTGGAGCAAAAAGAAAGAAATCTATTCCTAGAAAAAGCACAAGGAAGAGACAAAAGATGGAGGAAGATGCTGAGAAGGAAGAACTCAAAGGATTTTTAGATATAATACCAAGAGAAGAGGTTCCTATAGAGGTTGCATCTCTATCTACAAATTACCGATTGTGGATTGAAGACTTGTGTTTTTGACAGTGAATTTCATGATAATTATCAAGATTTCCAGAGGAGATGGCATTCCAAGAACAACAAATTTAAGAGTGAGTATGCTATGAAGACTATTGACAACATGAAGTAAAGGAATTGTAGCACGACTAGTAAGAAAGGTATAGTACTTGCAGACCAAAGGGTAATGATCTGATCTTGGGGAGATTATACACACTTTTGGTTTGAGCATGGATAAGATGATGAGATATGGAAGACAAGCATGAATACAAAGTAGATAAGCTGAGTTTATAAATATGATTACAGTGGTAATCACATTTTACTGCTGCCGAATGGTAAAAAGCCATTGACATATGTCTGACCTCAGAAGAAGAAATACCCTCAAAGTCAAGAGATGATTTCCAAGATGTTGAAGAAGAAATTAGAGGTTGATCATGAGAGTTTACAGGCTTTTGAACTTCTATGGTTTATAAGATCTCAAGTGCAGAAGTAGAAGGATGTTTGAAAGAATCATCAGCAAAGGAAGAAGACTAGAAGAATTATTTCCAGAAGAAACTGAATTACTGGAAGAAAATCACACAGTTTAAAGGGAGGATTGTTTAGGAATAAATCTTCACTAAGACTAATACTGCCAAGGAACAACTAACAGAAATAATGAAGGTAGTAACGCCAGTACAAACTTAGTACTAGCTGGTGTTAGTTAATACTCTAGGAGAAAGAGTTTAATACTGCTAATGGTCAAGATGTTGACTGGGGATAAGTATGCATGTGGAGATAATTAAATGGGAAAGCTGGTAACAGATCTTAAAAGAAAGTTAGTTATCTTTGTAAAGTACGTCATTGTGTTCATAAAAGAATCCAAGGTTTAGGAAATATAAAACTTAGACGAATACTTTTAGAAAGGAATGGATAAGCTTCAAGTTGTAACCCGGCATACTAACAAGAGTACTCCGAAATTTAATTTATACTAATAATATAGAACAGTTTGTTATTACTATCATTGTTTGTTTGTTTATTACTGAGCTACTTGATAAACACCTCTAAAGAATCAAATTGATAGATTCGCGTGCATACACTTTGGTATACGCTTCTACGAAAAGGTCGTGCAAAATCATTGTTTTTTTTTGATTCTACCAAGTAACAAATATCACTTTACTAAACGTAAGAAACGATCAAGGCATGTGATTCAATAACTAAGAATCTCGATCACCCCCACGACTAAATTAACCTCGAAAAAGTAGCTAAGTGATTGTCGAGGGAAGAAAGACTCATAAGTTAATGAAAAAGCCCCGTCATATTACCATATTTAATATATACTCATATTCTACACATATATTTTTGTAATTTTCTTTTCTCATTTTTTTGTACTTTTCATATTAAGCAACTAACTAACTTATTTGACTTTCGTTATTTTATAACTTTTAGGGATCATAGAACAAGATGCATTTTGATATGAGAATGCCTCAAAAAGGAATAAATTCATCGTCCCGATTTTACTTATTTTTTTTTTTTTTTTTGCTCTAAACCCAGCTTAAAAGAAATTACATGTTAAATACATTTAAGATGCAACACTACACATATTTGCAACTGTGAAGCTTTCCACTCGCCGACATTATTAAATCTTAGGTGTATGGTGCTAATATTGATTTCAACTTTGGATCAATGTTTTGCAAATTCTATGTATTCACACACCCACCACCTGATAATAATGAGTTTGAAGGCGAGATCATCCCATGTAGCGACTTTCGCCTCAATCAGCACATCCCACCTTGTCGGTTAAGTGACCATAGGCTTTTGATACCCCACAGATGACTAGTATCAGGACTCACTGGACCTAGTTTCAAAATCTCTTAAGTTTCCCATGTATACACCATAGCTTATAAATAGAATAGCCAAATGTTCAAAAGCAATATTTGTAATTTAACTAAAAGAAATCTAATTAATAATTCACACTTGAATATTAATCATAACATTGATGTATGTAACCGCTCGACCTTTAGAAGGCTGCAACATCGGATTGAGCCACAAGATGCAGCAAACTTGTATCCAGTCTCAGATTTTTTATTCTTGCTATGGTTTTCTTTAGAAGGGTGCTGTTACATCGTTTGTAGAGCCAGCTAAGATGCAACAAACTTTTAAACAGCCCACAGTTTATATTTATTACTTATCATATATTTTTTCATTTTTCATCATCATTTTTTTAATAGGGAAGACTTCTTTTTGAAAAATTCAAGTATAAATTTGAACTAAGGCTAAAGTTTTTGCTATAGTTATTGATTTAAGTGACAAATTACACACATGAGCTCTTAAGATTTCCAAATAATCCTTGTTTAACATCCCACTCATCATTTTTCGTTCTTCGCGAATTTTCGCGAACGCTAGTCAAATCGTAAGGAACCATCTAGAGCTTCAACAAACGCTCGAACTCCGAGTCAAATTTATTCTTATTCTACCCAGCTAGGAAAGTCAAAATTGTGACAAAACTCACAAATTTTATTATTTGAAAAAATTTAATTTTTTATTCAATTTTTATTGTTTATGAAAAATGTGGTAGAAAACGTGATTCACAAAAACAATGACTGCGAGGCCATAATCAAATCGAAGATCCCCCATACTAGAATAAAACATTTTCTCAATTATTAAAACGAAGGGGTTTCTATACGCAAATCTAAGCCTTTATTAAAGTCATGCTTAAAGATAAATGTTAGTCGATAAGATTTGGATATCGGATTCCTAAATGAAGCTGGGGATTTGAAGCTTTTGTGATCGAAGGACAAAACCGCGAGCACGAGAGGCTTCAAAAATCCGGGACAATCCTGTACAATAAACTACAAAACACAAAACACGGAAAAAGAAAGAGGCAAGCCTCGTCACAACAAAAACACTTATTCATTACTACATAACATAACTAAATAACTACGGAAACACATGGGTGTCTCCTACGAACCTTGTTTAGGTGTCACTAATCTTGACCCAATCCCCGAATTCATTGTCCTTGGGGAAGGTATGGTGATCTAGACAAGCAAATTGGTAACGTCCCTCCAAAAGTAGTGCTTAATTTTCCGATGACCATTTAATTCAACCCTTTAAAGCTTGGCCCGGATTTGAGATAACTCACGAGTGTCATAGGAAAAACCATGTGCAAAATTGGAGAACGGTCCGGACCAACGAGATTTCAACTTACCCGAGAACATCTTCAATCTAGAGTTAAAGAGGAGGACTTGATCACCGACGTTGAAAACGCAGTTTTTGATCTTGGCATCATGGATCCTCTTAGTTTTTTCCTTGTAAATCAAAGAATTCTCATAGGCATGATCACGAAGTTTATTTAGTTAATTGAGTTGAACTTTGTTGTGATCACCCGCGGTCTCAAGGTCAAAGTTAGCATGCTTCAAGGCCCAATAGGCTTTGTGCTCGAGCTCAATCGGTAGATGACATGCCTTTCCATATACGAGCTTGTAAGGAGTACACCCGATGGGTGTTTTTTAATACTGTACGGATGGCCCATAAGCGTCATCTCAATTTGTCCAACCAAGAGCACATTTCGGCCCACCGTGTCCTTTCAAAATTCCGTATTCAAGCCATCAATAAGCCACGATTGGATACACATAAAAAAAAAAAAAAAAAAAAAAAAAAAAAAAAAAAAAAAAAAAAAAAAAAAAAAAAAAAAAAAACTGCCCACGATTGTTTGTTGGGTGATACCCGTTGAGAGACGACGAGTGACTCCCGTATTAAGCATGACCTTTGCAACCTGGTCATTGCAAAAAATGGGGGTTCTCGTGTCACATAGATAGCAACGTGAGGCACCGATATCTGGCGAATAAGATTATATAAACTTGCAAACAACTATGACATCGTTGTGGGGACGCTTTTCGCTTCAACCCATTTTTGGACAAGTAGTCTACGACGGCACGAGTATAGATTTGTTCCCTCGTAAAAGACTGGAATGGCCTCCATGTAATCAATGCCCCAAACACAAAATTTCACAAACTTGGATTGAACTTTGAGTGCACTCATCCCTTATTTGAACTTTGTTCCTTACGTTGGCACGAGTCCAATTTTTGAAACCACTCGTGAGCATCTTTGTAAATAAGTGGGCCAAAAGAAACCGGCATCAAAGAACCTTTTTGCGGTGAGATTTTGCACCATGATGTCCCCCGCGGTGGGACCATTGTGGCAAGCTTCGAGGATGTCGAGAGCTTCTTTGCCGTGCACACACCGCCAGATCACTTGATCCGCACAAATTTTGAATAAGAATGGGTCGTCCCAGAAGTAGTGTTTAACATCTTTGAAAAACTTGTTTTTCTGCTGGGATGACATTCCTTTAACAATGAAATTCCTCCGCATTGGTAGTTTTGCGAAATCTGCAAACAGGGGGTACTATAAACACGAAGGAGCAACCGATCCAAGAGTTTCGAGGGAAAATTGTCCGTGATTCCTTGTTCTCAGAATTTACTTGATGAGGGTTCTCAAGTCTGAAGATGAATCGACGGCCAGAATTTTTTCTGCTCCTTTTTTGTCTCGGATATGAAAATAACATCGAATATCTATGGAGCAAAAATGGAACCAGGGAGGCCGCATAAGTCTTAAGGCTTTAACATCCTATTTATTTTTTTAGTGAAGAGATCACATTATAGCAGAAATGATCAGTATACACTATGCTCTGACAAAACGAGATATTGACCAAAAACTTCACAAAAGTCGTACACTACTTACGGCAACATTTCTTTTTCGTCTAAGTGTCGTGTGCTTGAGCTTCGGTCATATGTTTTGCTAAGCATAGTGAATTGGTTGAAATGCTTGTTTTTTCGTGCCCTAGACTGCCATCCAATTGGCAAAGTCGCCTTGCAATCACACAAGAGTACGAAGGGTCAAGTCCCATTCAGAGCAATCAAAATTGGAGCCCTCGGTACAATTTCATTTAAGTGTATTAAATGGATTTGGATACCACCCCTTTTTGAAAAGAAAACTGGAGTCTCCTTTTTTCGAGCAAAGTGGTCATTATGGCCGTCAATTTTTGAGAAGTCATGTATGAAACGTGGTATAAACCGACATGCCAAGGAAAAACTCCGAACGACGCCTTGACGGTGGTTGGATGAGTGTAATGATAGCAATCACATCGACTTTGGCTTTATTTCGACCCCCAATCCCTTCTTTGAAATCTATTGGCCGAGGACAATGCCTTCATGTGACAAAGAAAAAGACTTTTCTCCCAATTAGACAAAGATTGTGTCTTCCGCACCTTGAAGTATCATGTCCCAAATGAGATGAGACAATTTAGAAAGAATTCCCAAAGACCGAAAATCCGTCCATCAGACTTACATCGTCTTTTCGACCATGTCATGAAAGATAGACAACATACACCTCTAGAACGTGCTCGGTGCATTGCATAAGCCAAAAAGCATGCAACGATAGGCGAACGTTTCGTAAGGACACGTGAATGTTGTCTTTTCTTGATCTTTAGGATCAATGGGAATTTGAAAGTAACCGGAGAAACCATCGAGAAAACAATAGTAATCGTTTCCCGCTAACCTCTCGAGCATTTGATCCATAAAAGGAAGTGGAAAATGGTCCTTATGGGTGGCTTCATTTAACTTACGGTAGTCAATGCACATACTCCACCCTGTGACCAATCGAGTTGGGATCAATTCATTTTCATCATTTGCAACAACGGTAAAACCACCCTTTTCCGGTACGTAATGTACGGGGCTTACCCAAGAACAATCCGAGATCGGGTAAATTAATACGGCATCAAGAAGTTTTTCAACTCCTTTTTGATGACATCGTGGGTCTTTTGGATTCACGCTGTCTTTGTTTTGGACCTCAGGTTTGTAGTCATCTGTCTATTAGAATCTTGTGAGTAAAAAATTCCGGGTTAATACCCTTTAATGTCGGAGAGTTTCCAAGCCGATAGCTTGGCTTTCGTGACTTCCAGAACTCATTATGAGACGGATTTTTCCTCCGATACTCAAAGTCTTTAGCAATTATGACGGGCAACTTGTCGTCACCCTCCAAAAATGCGTATTCGAGATGAGGAGGTAAGTCCTTGAGTTCGACCTCAGGAGGTTCATCAATTGAAGATTTAGCTTTACAAACTTTAAGTTCTTTTTGAATTTCTGGTAAATAATTTCCTTAATTGGGAGGGGGTGGTGAAGGATCACTATTAAGAATTGCTTCAAGAGTCATAGTAAGAGTCATCAACTTCTGGTGAAGTTGGATCATCTTCAAGAGCAAGGAAAGCATCGGCTTCCTCAAGAAGAAGAAAAATGCACTATCACCCCCCCCGGATGGAGTAAGAGTTCGAGAAGGTAAAACGGACGGAATAGTAAGAGGAGTGGATTGCCACTCGCGATCAAATCGGAGAAACCGAGAACTTCTTGAGAATACTCCTCATAAGCCATTTTAATGACGTCGATTCGGTTCGCTGTCATATCATCATAATTAGAGGAGTACCTCGAAGTTTGATCAAGATTGAATGTTATGGCTTCTTTTCCAACATGAAGTGTTAGTTCTCCTTTGTAAACATCAATCAAGGCACGACCGTCTGTTAAGAAGGATCTCACTCCCAAATTAAGGGGAACTCTGGGATCGCGATCAAAGACTACACAAACGAAGTTCGGCCTGGGAAATGGGAACATTTACATACTTTTACGTAGACATCCTTCGGCGATACCGATCGGTTAGTATCGAACGGAAATCCGGCAAGTTTTCTAGAATCAAACAGTAGGAGTGAGTTCCGGAAGAGAAAGTCTTTTCCACACGGATAATGGCATGAGATTTATGCTAGCGCCAAGATCGGCCAAGGCTAAGCACTCATCCATTCTGGGAAAATCACACGGTATGAGGAATTTGTCGGGGTCTCCAAGTTTTTTGGGTAACTTGTTGAGGATGACCGCCGAGCAATGCTCATTCAACGGAGTTCTAGCCATTTCACTTAACTTTTCTTTGTTTCCGATCAAGGCTTTAAGAGTCGAGGCAAATTTAGGCATAAGAATCAAAGCATCCGTTAAGCTAATTTTGAAACTCAAATCTTTAAAGATTTCGTAGAATTTCTCAATTTGGTCGTTAGCTTTTTCACGACGCCTTTCATCATTACGCCTCGAAGGATATGGAATTGTTGGTTTCAAGTTAGGCACGAGAGCAACAACGGGCTCAGAATTTGGTACTTGAGGTTGAACTTGGACAACCGGAGGTTGGACGTCTTTGGTACTTCCGTTATTAGTAGGAGGCATCGTGTCCTTTGTCACCTCGGTTTCACGTTCCACTACTTTAGGAGAAGAAGAAGTAGTAGGAATCGTGGGTCCTTGATAAGCAACACCGCTTCGGGTAGTAATACCCTTCAAGTCTTCCTTTGGGTTAGTAACGGTGTTACTCTCTGGATGAGAACCCGTACCCGAAGATGAAGCGGTATTGGCATTTACGAATTTGGAAAGCATGTCCGTTAAATTGGTCATTTGATTTTAACAAGTTTTTGATTGGTCTTGCCTGTTTCTCTGACCGCATTCCTTGGCTTGACGTAGCTTTCAAAATTGGTCTTTGTTACATTCTTGTGTTTGAAGGAGCAGAGCTTTGGTAAGTGGAGCTTGGTTAACTGGGAGGTGATTAACCGGGGTTGACAAATTTGTCATAGTAAAATTATTCCCCCCGGTTATGTTATAATAGTTTCCACATCGATTTTGTTTGAATTATTTCCTTGATTGTAACGGTTTGATTAGTTCCTTGATTGATTTGATTGTTTTTGAACAGGAGGAAAACCAGAGGTCGAAATTAGATTAGCAACGGGGCCGTAACCGGTATTTCCTGGGTTGTAGTTAGCTGCGGCGGCTTGAGAGACGTACTCTTGAATATTGTCACGATAAACGTTGCCATTGGTGGCGGGACAATTTCGGTACGAATGAGCACCACCACAAGTAACACAACTTTCCTCGACCGCTTTCACGGGAGTGGGAGCTTGGGATTTCTTATCAAGAAGTAAAGCTTTCACCATATCTTTCAATTCGGCAACATCGGGAGAAATACCGGGGGTAGAAGAGCTCGAACTCACTTTTGCAACAACTGGTTTGTTACGTGAATTACGAACTTTGGATTTGCTTTCAATGATTCTGGGAGGCAACCACGAAGTGCATATTTATCTAAAAAGTTACCAGCTCGCAGTGGAAATTTAAAACGAATCTTGATCATGTTTGAGATCAAGAGCATTGTAGAATTTATCGAGTTGAAGCAATTGATTCTCCGAAAATCCATGATGTGGACATGCCCGAAGAAGATCGTTGAATCGGTCCCATGCTTCATAAAACGTCTCATCAAATCTTTGTTGAAATCTCGTGATTTCATTTCGAAGATTTGTTGTTTTAGAAGGAGGGAAAAATTTGTTGATGAATTTCGAAACAAGACGTCCCATTTAGAATCGATCGAGGGGGTTCTTTTCTCAAAGGCCAAATTTCGTGCGCCCCCTCAGAGGGAAAATGGGAAAAAGCCATAAGCTTTACCGACGTACTCCAGGACCGTTCGGGAACTTCATCGTAGAATGATCTTGTGTGATAATAAACGATGTAGCATGGAGGGTCCTTCTTTGTCATGTCCAAAGAATTGCTTGTTTTGAACGAGGGTAAGCAAACCGTGCTTAAGCTTAAAGTTGTCCGCGGTGATCTCGGGCACAACGATGGCATCCTCGTAACCCTCGGTAGGTGCTTCGAGCAATTGAGCCATAGTACACGAGAATCAACCATCGAAACTATGGTGTGAGAGGCCAGGATTTCAATTGGTTCTTCAAGATTAAATGGTTCAACAAAAGCCGGTGGGGCTTGTTGTTGTTGACGGTTAAGATTACGAGATTGAGAACGAGTGCGCATGCACTAAAATATAAAAAGAAAATTTACACTAATTTTTTTTTGTTCATTTTTTTTGGTTATTCAAAAAAGAATACACATTATTTTAAAACGACAACTAAATAAGACAAATAAACAACTTTAACCAGATAATCAACAAGCTTCATGCGTAACTCTTCGAAAAGGAAAAACGCACAAGGAGGCGGAGAAATAGGAAAGTGCGAAGCTATTAAAAACCTTTTTCCTTTAGGGTCGTAGTTCCTAGGAACAACCCGCCTTATACCCCTCTTTGAGTTTGTTTATCTTTCAAAAGGTGAACCGTACCTCGCAAGTGACACAAACGGAAAGTTTTTGATTCTTTGGTTCGGGAACTTATTAATGGATAATACTTCAGTTGAAAGTATTATATGTTGGTGTTCTTTTACCAACTTGTGATTTATTGATAATTAAAGACAATGTTTTTAATCTTTTGGTTTATTTTTATTTTTGTAATAATAATAAGTAAATATTCACAAACTTCATGCACAAATAATCAAACTTCGAAACGATAAACGCTTTCACTCCTCCCCGGCAGCGGCGCCAAAAATTGATTAGAAGATTTATTCACCCTTTTGTAAATATATAAATATAAATATATAAAAATATAAAAAGAACAAAACTCCAAGAAAATCAAATGAAACCGAAATTATATAGAATATCCAGGGACGTTTATCCCAACGAGGAGTGAATGAAAGTCGAGAGTTCCGATTGGATATTTGATGATTGAATAGAACAAGATTTGGGTTTGATTTTCTAAAACTACGAGAAAAATAAGGCAAACTACACTAAAAAAGAAATTTACACAAATTATACTAAAAATGGAAACGGGAAGCTAAAATGACAAACTAAAAATCCTAATTTTTCAAAATTAAGTCAAATTTTGAATTTCTTTCACTTTTAAATGGACTCAGGTAAAATGACTAAAAAAGTAAGTTTAAAAGAAAAACTAGAAACGAGAAACTAGCTAAATAGAGCTAAGAAAACACGGTATAAACGAGAACGGGAACGAACACCGTTCCCCCCCCCATATTTTTTATTTTTTATTTAATAAAAAAAACGAAATTTTGTCAAAGAATGACCTGACAAAGTTTTTCTATTTTTTCTAAGTATACATATGATAAAATAAATTATTTCTAAAAAAGAAAAATACTTTTTTGATTTTTTTTAATTTTTCTTAATAATTAAAAAACAGAATATTAAAGAAACTAAATGATAAAAAAAATAGCAAACAAATATTGGAAAAATTTGAAAAATCAGAAAAGTGGAATTAAGGTAAGCTGGTTTCTATGAAAAATAAGAGCAGAAAAAGTGGGCTTATAAATAAGCCGAAAACAGTTCTTATGGGATTTAATGGGCTAAATAGCCTATATAAAATAAATTTGCAACTCACAACGCAGGATGAGCCATGTCTATGTGCCATACTAGTAGTGATGTGTGTATAAAACTTGGTTAATGGGGTTGAGGTCCCAAGGTTCGAGTCTTGCCACTTTGGGGCCTCCCCTAATCCCAACGTTTTTGTTTTTCATTTTTTTTACAACTTTTTAAACAAGCTAAAAATAAGCAACTTTAAAAAAGACAAAAAATTTTTGTAACAACTAACAAATAAGCACGAAATAAGCTGAAAAGGTGGCACTTGCTCTATTAACACTAAGGGCTCATTAAGTCTCAAATGTTGGCCTTAAAAGGCTAAAAAGCTAAACATAATGAAAAGTAAGCATAGGCAGATTATTAACTATACTAAATAATCCAAATTATGATAAAAACAGATTAAAGAAATAAGCAAACAACAAGAAAATAAGCGAACTTATCAAGGTCAGGTACTACACTATATTTAAACTAAGCAAAGAGTGCTTAACTACTAGCTATTAAAGGGGCAAAATAAGCTTAAGAAATTGGAACTAGCTAAGGCATAAGGCTAACCTAACCTAATAAGCTACAAGAGCAAAGATAAGCTAATAAGAATAGACAGAAAAGCCAAAAAAAATACTAAATAAGCTATGGGTCCAAACTGCAGGCAAACAGTCCTAATGGGCCACTTTGGGGCTTAAAAATAAGCAGCTAAAGGAATCTAAGGGCTTAATGCTTATAAAGGCTTAAAGAAAAGCTTATGGGCTTTCTAGAAAAGCAAAAAAAAAATACTAAGGTTTTACTACAAATAAGCAAGAAAAAGGGGTGTCAACTTGGGCTTTTGCACCAGGGGACATTGTTGACAGTTTTAAAGGGACAAAAAGTAGGCTTATAAATAAGCCACCAAATAAGCTTAAAATGAAAAGTTAGCTAAAAACAGATGGACACAAGCTCCAAATGAGCTTGTGTACCAAAAATTAGAAGCTAGAAACAAGATTTAAGATCTGATATCTAGGAATGAAAAAAGAGGTTTTAAAACTAAAGAATGACTTGACGACTAATTGACAAACGATGCATAAAAAGTTTTTGTTTAAACACAAGGTCAAACAAAAGAACTTTACTCTAATGCATTAGGACACAAAAATGAACACAAAAATAAATACTCTCCAAGCCAGGTTTGAAAGCTTAACCCAATTAGTACTTATGAAGCTGTTTTGTCAAAACAGTTCCAAAGGACTTTTTAAGAAAACTTAAAAATTGCTAATAGACTAAAAAGCTTTAAAAAAATAGATTTAGACTAACTCAAAAAGGCTTGACAAAGGTAATCAAATGACCCAAATGTTTTCTAAGACTGTTTTGACTCAGTTTGACCCGTTTTGTTCCCTTCACCCAAACACCCCTTTACAAATAAAAATCCATTTTAAAGCAAATTTTCAAACATTTAAGCTTAAAATTTTCAAAACAGATAATAAACAACTAGTATTAAGCTATATAAAACACAAAGATCACAATAATAAGCACCACAATAAGCAATAATAAAAGAAGCAGATTCAAGCATTTAAAAGACAGTTTTTGCATTCAATAACTGAAATAAGGGAACAAATTGGATACGTAAATCAAAGATCACAAGCATAAAACTACCATAGATAAGCACAAATAAGCAACTAAAAGCAGATAATAAGCAATAATGAGCCCTAATACAGTAAAAAGCTTAAAGAATAGAAAATGAGAACTACAAGACCCTTGTTCAAACAGGAGCAATAATCTATTCACAACACTTAGCTTGTCAAAAAGAACAAGCAAGTAGGACTATAAGCTCTTCCACGAATTACTTATCACCAGATTAAGCTGAGGTACTTTTGAGGGGAGGATTTTTTTTTTTGTTTTCTAACATTTATATTGAGTCATTTTTTTTAAACCGGTTACAAAGTGGCTTAAATGAGAGCTTATATTATGTAACACCCCCAAAAACGGGTCGCATCGGAATGTATGTCCGGGGCGTGTTACTTCATAATACAACAGCTCAAGATACAAGAGAACGACCTCTAAATGTGTCGTTTGAAAAGTAATCTCGTTGATTTTCTTGAAATTGATGTAACATTTGTCCCATAATTGCATCACAATGAAAAGCTTGAAAATAACCCAACGAGATTTGATCATTTGTATGTAAGTAGAAATCCATAAATGAAATCTTGTCAATTTTAGACTCCATTGCACATCAAGTAAGCCAAGCATCTAATTCACCTGAGAAAAACATGCTTAAAAGTGTCAACATTAAAGTTGGTGAGTTCATAGAGTTTTGTAAGTATAATGTAAATGTTGGAATCCAAAGATTTATAAAGTATGTATGATTAATTCAATCCTTATAATAATCGCCAAAAATGTAAGAGTAAATGTAAGACCGAAAGAGTCTAGTGTTTATTGCTTCGCCGCAATATAATGAAAAGTGTTCAGAAATTAGTAATGTTCAATAAGTAGTATGAGACAGTGAATCGTTGATTTCCCAAAAGTAGGGTCTACTATAAACAGATACGTACCGCATAATAATATCTACAGTTGCACTAAGCTCATGACACTGAACCGACATCTATTGTAAAGCAACTTAATGCAAATAAAGGCCCGTGCAGATGTTCAAACCCGTAAACATCCAAATTGTTCCGACATGTATGCATTCGTGTTTCAGTACAGTCGAAACTAGTGAGAGCTACTCACCCGAATAGGGATGTCAATCCCAAATAGATCTATTTATACACTCGCAGCTGTCCTCACTGGTCCTCCGGTCACGAAATTTAACAATCTTGATAATTGGCAATGGTGGGTTCTATTACTTAGTGACACATGTAAACAAGGAGGATGATAACGCGAAAACACTTGTGGTCCAATAAAAATTAATCATTGTATTCGTAAATAGCTTTGAGTACTTAAATCCATAAGTAGAAAAGAGTGTGATATAAATCAAGTAATTGAGTTTGTAATGAGTATGTAAACAATTTCGTAAACGTGTATGCAAATGAGTATGTGACAAAGTATGAAACCAAGTTTGTAATCAACCATGTAATTGTGTTTTATGAATTGTGCAAAATCAAGTATGTAAAACCAGTAGGTAAATAGTAGTAAAAAGATATAGTAAAACGAACATGAAATAAGTGTATTGAGCATGTATTTCTCTCCCCTAGATTTTGTAAAGTAAATGTAAAACAAGTGAAAGAGGGGCTATAAACTCACTTCGATGATGAAGAACAATTTGACAGATTGGGGCATCTGACTATGCCAACTCAAAACGGAAGACGAACGCTTCCGATCCAAGAGTATTGTAACTAACCATATCGGTTATATCCTAACCCCCAAGAATAATGTAACTTGGGTTTTTCCTCGCGATGAATGAGTACGTCAACGTGACACGTTGATAAAAGATTTAGATTTAAAGTTGTAATAGTTTGGTGGTTGGTTAAATAATTAATTCAAAGGTAAACCTAAGGTGTACAACGCAGCGGAATACCACTTTGGGGTGCTACTTCATAATACACAGCGCTAGATACAAGAGAACGACCTCTAAATGTGTCGTTTGTAAAACAATCTCGTTGATTTTCTGAAATCAAAATAATAGTTGTCCCATAACTGCATCACAATGAAAAGCTTGAAAGCAACACAACGAGATTTGATCATTTGTAGAAATCCAAGTATGAAATCTTGTCAATTTAGACTCCAATGCACTTCAGATAATCCAAGCATCTAATTCACCTGAGAAAAACATGCTTAAAAGTGTCAACATTAAAGTTGGTGAGTTCATAGGTTTCTGTAAATATAAGCGTTAGTTCCAATAAATGTATATGCCCACTGTATCATTACAGTGTCATATAAAAACGTTTAATGACTACTGTCTCCCTACAGTATCATAAAGTAATTGTGTGACCATTTAAATCCTTAAACGTTCTTCCAAAATGTACGTATGATTTGTAGAAATCAATTAGCTGTAAAGTATGCAAGACCATTTCTATCCCCAAATAGTCTCAAAATGTACGTATCAAAGTTGGATCACAAGTATCCAAAGTATGTATTGCCACTTTATTCAAGGCACAGTAAGAGTGTACCCATCCTGGGTGTTCCCTCCAAGAACACCCGGGCATTAATGAAAAATAATATGTACCCATCATGGGTGTCCCCTCCAAGAACACCCGGGCATTAATGAAAATAATGTGTACCCATCATAGGTGTCCCCTCCAAGAACACCTGGGCATTTCTGAAAATATTCATGTGTTTGTAATTGTTGGCCCTGAAGACTCAACCAATCGTGTTCCGACATGTTATAACGTTCGTTTGCCCAGTGATAGCTAATCACCCGAACGGGGATTGTCAATCCCGAATAGATCTATTTCATAACATTCGCGCTCACCCTCCAAGTGATTTACAGTTCATGCAACCTAAGCTAATCCGTAATCATAAAAGTATAGTATGTGTTTACGTTCAAAAATTAAACCAAGTATTGTATCTCCTCGCGAGATATATAAATGAGTATGTAAACCAAACAGGTAATCAACCATGTAAATGCCTTTGTAAACATGTATGCAAACGAGTTGTAAATGAGCACGTAACGAGTTTAAATCGAACACGTAATTGAATTTGTAACAAGCATGTTCTCACCCCAAAGATATAAAACATTTATCCAAAACGAGTAAAAGTGGGGCTATGAAACTCACATTGATGATGAAGAACGATTGAGAGATAGGCATCTAATATGCACAACACGAACGGAAGACGAAGCGGCTCGATCAAGAAGATGCAGCTTAACTTATCGGCTAAGAACCACTAGCCTAGGATAATGTATTTGGGTTTCCCGATGGATAGTCACATCAACACTACACGTTGATGAAAATTTAGATTTAACGTTGTAATGGTTTGGTGGTTGGTTAAATAAATAAATTGAAAATATACGCAAAGTGTGTAATATATATTCTTTATATATTACTTATGAAAAATAACCCTTATATAATTCCTACCGTGAATTATATAACAAAGACAATCAATCCAAAGATTAATAAAAAGTATAATATACCTTGCAGGTATTATATAATAAGTGTGAATAATTAATTAAACCAATTAGTTTGACAACCATTTAATTAATGAAAAGGCTTTGTACAAAGGTTGACACATGTCTTAACGTTATGAATTAATCAAACCATGTTTGTAACAGTTTATAATCATTATAAAATATAAATAATATTTTATAAAATATATTTCGTTTCTTCGACGGGTTGCGTCTAAAACAGTTCGTATCATTGTAAAAGTATAGTTTTCGTTCATTGGTCGGGTTATTTTATAATACAAGTTAATGTATCTTTAAAATATAATCTTGGGGTCCCCTTTATCGGTTTCTAAAACAATAGCAGTTTTAGTAAAACATTACTAAATATAGAAATCTATATAAATTTCGCCATGACCTTTCCGTTTATAAAACGATTCCAAGTCGAACGACTTTGTTGCAAATCCACTTTCCCAATTTAATTTAATAGAAATCATTTTAACAATTCAAAGGTGTTTATTAATTATCGTTTAATAAACATTATTTCCATATTGTAACTTCGTTACGAATCATAGTATTTTATATTCGTCCCCAGTCTAATATAATGTATCCGAAAAATAATAATTAGTCACATTTATTTAACCAATTAACCACCGGTCCGATTATAATATTTATATCAAATCTTGGTATATTTTTATTAGTTAGGGTTATATATACCAAACGAACCCTTGTTGATCATCACTAACCAAACGTACCCTAACGGCTGTCACGGCAGCCAAACGCACCCTTGTGTCAATCCTGCTACCCCAAACGCACCCTTATTGTGTAAATAAACCAAACACGCCCTATGTTCTTTTCTACCAAGCCCCATGTCACAAACTGCCAAACTAAACACCCCCGTTTGGCATAAACTGCCAAACCAAACACACCCTAATGGTGGTTTCCCCCAACCAAACGCCCCCTCGTGGGCTGTTAACCGTCGAAACAAACACCCCCTTGGGCTGCCAACCGCGAAACCAAACACCCCCTTTTGCTATAAACAACGCACCCTTTGGTGTTGGCTGTTACAACCAAACGCGCCCCTACCATTGTCAAAACCCAGATACAAACATCCCCTTACGTTTTCTATTGAGCCAAACGCACCCTCTGTGGGTGGCTGTCTCGAAACCCAACGCACCCTTGCTGAGTTTCATCAAACAAACGCACCCTCTTTGATGGAAATACAAGCCAAACGCGGCCCTTGCTGTGGGTATGAAAACCAAACGCACCCTACCTGGTGGTTCATGCTAAACCCAAATGCACCCTTTTTGATAAGAAACCAACAGCCCCTTCGTGGCTGTTTAACAGCCAAACAAGCACCCCTTTGGGGTGTTAACCCACAACCAGACGCCCTTCGGGGCTCTCAACCCCTAAACCCGACGCAGCCTAGCTGCTGCCTCGAACCAACACGCCAGCGTCGGTGGTGAACCACAAACCCAACGCACCCGCTGTGTTGCAAACCCAACCAAACAACCCTTTCCCCCCGGCTGTCCCGAGCCATACACGACTCTCCGGCTGTCCCCGTAGCCTAGCCCGTCAACCCCGGCTATCCCCGAGCCTAACCCGACACCCCGACTGTTTCGACAGCCAACACAAGCATCCCTCGTCCCCTTTTCTTTTGTACAATCCTACGCAAACCAACCCGACACGAATCAACAAACAAACACCCCTTGTTATAAAACAAACCAAACGACCACCTTGTGGTTTTATACACCAACCCGACGCACATTTAGGGTGGTAACAAACCCACTACCGACCCACCCATGTGGCGGTGCCCAATTAACCCACCCATGGGTGGCCGCTTTTATAGCCAGGACCAAACCACACCTATGGTGGTTTTCCATCCACAAAAACAAACACGCCCTTCGTGGCTGTTACACGTGAAGCAAACGCACCCTAGGTGCTATGAAGGTGGCGGTGGCGAGGAGATGGAGGTGGTGACAGTGGGGTGGCGGAGGTGGCGCGTGGAGGAGAGTGGTGTAGGGGATCGGGTAGATCCGTTGAGGAGGACCACTTTTGGTGTTCGCCGGAAAAATCCGCCAGAAAACTTTTCCGGCGGCGGCGTGGTGATGGCCGGCGGTGGCTGGCGGCTGCCGGAATAATGGGAGAGGGGAGAGTTTTATATGTGTGTGTGTGTTATTAGAGGTGGAAATGAAATTTTTATATATAAATTTTATATATATAATAAAATTTATAATGTGAAATGTTAATACCCCATAGTCTAGGGTTCATTTTGTAACTTTTAATGAGCTTTTGATAGAAAGCGGTTCGGGACCCGTTTGAGCGACTTAACGGATGATTCAACTCTTGAAACTTGCGCCATTGTTTTCCGAATCATTTTTCTGATAAAAATGAGTATTTACTTGAAAATGTTTCATAAATATTTTATAACATTTAATAAAATATCTGTTATTCATTTTGTGAACCGGTTTCGTCTTGTCCGAAATAAAATTGGATTTCAACTCGAGTATTCGCGTTATCCGCAACGCTTTTAATTAAAATGATGGCTAATTTATTTAATATTTTTATTAAATAAATACTGATAATTAAAAACAAATTTAATTGTTTTTGTGTGTCCGCGTTGTATATTGTTCGAAAAATGTTTGCGGTGCTGTTTTAGCCCTTTTTCAGACTCAGTTTCCAGGTCTCGGGCAAAACTGAAAAGTTGTCAGGAATATCATGTCACATCAAATTGCTTTAGAGTCCGAAAAATGAAAACGTGCTTTAGATAGTCGTTCTTATAAGTCAAGCCAAACCCTAAAAGTCAACGATTGAAATCGTCATTCAAAAATTCGATAATCATTGTATTCGTAAATAGCTTTGAGTACTTAAATTCGATAATCATTGACGATGCATGTGCTCTAATGAGTATGGGACGAGTGATTTAAAACTCGTCTTTGGAAGGTGGGAGTAAAACTGTCAGGCGAGATCAACATAGAGTTCAAGATAGTTAATGAGTACTCGGTTAGAGTAAATAAAGTAAAAGTCTCGATGAACCAGTCAACATAGCAATTATCATATAAATCCTCCTATTACAAGTCCCTCCCATACAAGACTTTTAATACTTAGATTCATACATGATCCCATGTAAACAGAACTGTGACGGGCTTTGTTAACATAGCAATTATCATATCAATCCTCATATTACAAGTCTCGCCCATACAAGACTTGTAATACTTAGATTCATACATAATTACATGTAAACAAAATTATGACGGCCTCCGTGTAATACGATATTGTATAAAGCTATGAAGAAAATAATATTTTTAGAGACCATTGTTTAACTTACAATGTCTGAGAACGAAATGAGACCATTGTGCAACTCACAATGTCTAAGAAGTAAAATGAGACCATTGTGCAACTCACAATGTCTGAGGTGTAAATGAGACCATTGTGCAACAAACAATGTCTTAGAATATTCTGGTATTAGTTAACCAATTTAGATAATTAAGCGTACGATATCGCGAGGAATGCAAGCATATATATTATATATATGTATGTCATGTAAGCACTTAAGGTAACAAGTAATGTAAGCAAGTAAGCAAGTAGTGTGTATGTACTTTGAAAAAGTTTGGTGTGATGCAATGTTTGTGAAAATTCGCAACCAAACGCACCCTGCTAATAAACCATACGCACCCTTATGGCAGCCAACCAAACGTACCCTAATCCTGTGGTTAATGACCGAACCAAAAGCACTTGTGGTGCGGTTATAAAACCAAACGCAGCCTAGCTGCTAAACCACCAAAACAACCACCCTTGGCTGCTACACAGCCAGCCAAACGCACCCTCGGCTGCCACTATGAAATCAAACGCACCCTAAATGTTCTAAAAACCCAAACGCACCTTTGCTCGGGCCTGCTAAACCAAACGCATCCTATACTTTTTTTATAAACCCCAAACGCACCCTTGTGGTGTTATTTCAAAACAAAACGCACCCTATTGCTGATGAAGACACAAACCAGCAGCACCCTCATCTGTCAAACCCCACGTACCCATTTCCGTTTATAAGTCAAACGCACTCTGTTGCGTGTTTATGTCAAACCAACGCACCATGTCGTGGTATTAACCACATAAACAAACACACCCTTGTGGGTGGTTAACTGTCACCACGCACCCATGTGCGTGGTCTAGTGGTTTAGGCGGTGTATGGTGACGAAAGTGATGAGATGATGGTGAGGTGGAGATGGTGTTGGTGTAATGATGATGGTGATGTAGATGGTGCGGTGGGGGAGGCTGACGAGGTGATGAGGATGATGAAGATCGTGGTGGAGTGGTGGTTTAGTTGGAGCTATTGCTGGTATCTCGCCGAAAATTATTCCGGTGGCCGGAAAACTCGGCCGGACCAAAAGGGGGCGCCGGAAATGTTTATGAGGTGGTGGGGTGTGTGTTTAGGTTATAGAGAGATGATATTATATATATATATATATATAATAAAGTTGTAAAAAAAAGAAATGATAAGGGTATAATAGATTAAGGTGTAAAGTGTAAATATTATCACAAGGACCTAAAGTGTAAATTTTGTTAATTAATGATTCGGGACTCGTTTAGGCTAGTTAACGATCGATTCAAAACACGAAAATTGCGCCATTGTTTTCCAAATCATTTTTCTGATAAAAATGAGTATTTATTTGATAGTATTTCATAAATATTTTCATAACATTTATAAAAATATTCGTTATTTATTTTGTGGACCGATTAACGCGCTTGTCTGAATTAGAAAGAAAAAAAAGGGAATTTCAACGCGATATATTCGCGTTCTCAACAAACGCTTTTAATTAAATTGCTATGTATTTTATTAAATATTTTTATTTAATAAAACGTGATAATTAAATATAATTTAATTATTTTCTCGTTTCTAAATCTTGCGAGGGCATTTCAGTCACCTTCTGACTGTTTTCAGGTCTCGGGTAAAACTGAAAAGTTGTCTGGAATATCATTTCACATCAAATTGCTTTAGAGTCCGAGTCGTGAATACGTGATTTAGATAATCGTTCTTATAAGTCAAGCCAGACCCGAAAAGTCAAAGGATATAATCGTCATTCAAAATTCGAAAATTATCGGATGTTACATATTAGCTTATGAAACATAAGTGAACACTTGAAGAGAATAAGAACTTAAAACAGATTTTAAGAAAATTTAAATTTCATTAACTTGAAAACAGTACACGGAAAATTAAAAACTAAATTTGTTGGATTAAACTAACTAGGTGAAAACTAAGTTACTAAAAACTAGATAGCCAAATGGCTTACAAGACAACCTATTATATAGAAACGACTTATGGTCTTGGCATCTTGGTCTTTTGTCCTCTTCTGCTGTGTTTCTTTGTTGAGACAGATTGAGAGTGTGTTTGTTGTGTGAGAGTAAGCCCCAAGTTCATCCTAGCCATCAAATTGCCTTTGAGCCCAATCCGAGTAATCATAGCCCTTCTTTTTCATATCCAATGGGGTGAGGGAGGATTGCCATGGTGTCATTTGTCCTTTTGTGAGGTGGGGGTGAGTTTTAATGAGTTTTTGTTTGGATATGAACAGTGGTCGAGGAAGGGGGGAGGACATGGATAGTGAACAGTAGGGCGGGGAAAATGGGTGTATGTCTGTTTGATGGTGAGTTTGGGGATTTGGCAAAATGAGTCCCTCATGTTATATGGGTATTTTGCACAATTCGTCCTTTAGGTACAAAGTTTAAAGGGAATTGGCAGAATTAGCCCTCCAAGGTTATAAGGGATATTACATGCATAGTCCTTTTGTTATATAACTTTAGGGATTTGGCAGAAATGGCCCCCTAAAGTTATATATGGCATAATTACAACTTCAGTCCTTGTAGTATTTATCCTTGTTATACAACTTTAGGATTTGGCAAATTTGGTCCCTAAATTTGTATTTTCTTTGACTTGATGACTTCTTGGCTTTGATTTGTCGGGGTTGACTTTGGATTCGATTTGACTTTGGCTTTTCCACGCTTTTCCATTCCGTGCTCGGTTTTGTCTGTTTTTGCTTGATTTTTCGTCCTTTTGTCGGATATCCGTTTCCTGCACAATATAAGTGAAAACATACAAATACAATGTATTTTTGGTACGTTTTGGGTCATTTAAGTCTGATTTTAATGGTGAAAGGTATGTATAATTAAATGCATACCAAAATCCCCCATACTAAGACATTG